>PVJC01043872.1:0-14299 GCA_004026665.1 Murina feae
GTCCATCAGCAGATGAATGGATTAGAAAACTGTGGTACATCTACACAATGGAATACTATGCTGCTGTGAAAAGGAAGGAGTTCCTAGCATTTGCAGTAGCATGGATGGAAATGGAGAACATAATGCTAAGTGAAATAAGCCAGTCAATGAAAGAAAAATACCACATGTCGTCACTCATCTATGGATAATAATAACCATTGTGACCTGGTGAACAGAAACAGATTCAGAGGCAGAACAGCATCAAACAATCTGTCAAATTAAAGCTACAAGGACAGAGGGGAGATAGGGGAGGGGGGGGCGGTAATAGATCAACCAAAGGACTGTTATGCATGCATTTAAGCATAACCAAAGGACACAGACCACTGGGGGGAAGGGGAGGCTGGGGGAAGGGCAGGGGGAAAAAGAGATATTTGTACTAATCTTTGTAATACTTTATGTAATTAAATAAAAAAATAAAAAATAAAATTTACAAAAAAAAGTAATTTTAAAAAAGGATATTAAGAAAACAATTCCATTTCCAAAGGAATAAAAAATAATAAAATACCTAAGAATACATATAACCAAAAAGTAAAATATTTGTATACTGAAAAATAAAAACAAAAAATTAGTGAAATAAATTTAGGAAGATCTAACTGAATATAAAGTAACCACACCCTTATGAATTAAAATTAAAATGGAAATACTCCTGAAACTAGTCTATTGGTTTAATGTAATCCTTTCAAAATTCCAATTGCTTTTTCTACAGAAATGGAAAAACATATCTTCAAAATCACGTTGAATTACAAGGGGCCCTAAATCACTAAAAATCAATGTGAAAAAGAAAAACAAAGTTGGAGAATTCACTTTTTTCTCCCAATTTCAAAACTTAGCACAAAGTTACAATAATCAAAACAGGGTGGTACTGGAATAAGGATAAACATATAGACCAATGAGATAAACTTTGAGTACAGAAATAAATCTAATACCAATGGTCAACTGATTTTGACAAAAATGCCAAGTCCATTCTATTTGGAAAATAATTGTTTCAACAAAGTGTGTTCAAACAACTAGATAACTACATGACAAAGAATTATGTTGGACATCTTTCTCAATCCATATATAAAAATGAACTTAAAATAGATCAGTGATCTAACTATATGACCTAAAACCATAAATGAGAATAAATCATTGAAATAAATCTTTATGACTTCAGATTTGATAATATATATAGATTTTTAAATTTGAAAACAAAAGTATAAGCTACCAAAGGAAAATTAGGCAAACTAGACTCCATAAAAATTAAAAACTTTTGCACATCAGAGGACATTATCAAGAAGATAAAAGATAACATATGTAATGGTATAAAATATTAGTAAATCCTACATTTTGTAAAGAATACTTATAACACAACAATAAAAAACAACTCAATAAAAATGGTCAGTAGACTAGACTAACAGTTCTTCAAAAATGTCTCCAAAAAGCACATGAAAAGATGTTCAATTTCATTGGTCATTAATAAACAGCAAATTGAAACCACTTCACACTCACTAGAATGGCTGTAACCATAAAGAAAAAACAAGCACACAAGAAAACAGAAAATAAGTGCTTGTGGGAACCCTCATACATTGCTGAGACAATAGTTTACCACTTCCTCAAAGAGTTAAATATAAAGTTACCATATGACCCAACAAGTCTATGCTTAGGAATATATTCTAGAGAAGTACATTCCTGAAATAATAGTTTACAACTTCCTCAGAGTTAAACATAAAGTTACCATATGACCCAGCAAGTCTATGCTTAGGAATATATTCTAGAGAAATGAAAACATATACTACAAAGAGACTTGTACAGCAATGTTTATAACAGAATTATTTAAAATAGAAACATGTCCATCAATCCAAATATTCATCAATGGATGAATGTATAAAAAACAAAAACAAACAAACAAAAAAACCCAAAACACCTGAGGTGGAATATTATCTAGCCATAAAAAATGAATGGTGTATTGTTACATGCTACATGAATTCAAAAGTTACATGAATTCAAAAACAATAGGCTAAGTAAATATATAAAATATTCAAAATAGGATAGGTTATAGAGACAGAAAATATGTTAATGATGGCAAAGGGGTAGAGGGAAGGAACTTGTGAAATAATTTCAGAGTACAGGTGTTCTCCTGAGACAATGAAAATGTTTTGAAAGTTGAGAAAAGTGGTGGTTGCACAACATTGTGAGTGCATTAAATTGCCACTGAATTATACACTTGAAAATAGCTACCTTTATGTTATGTGAATTTCACCTCAATATTTTTTTAAAATAAAAAAAATAGTAAGTATGTTTTGAGGAGCAAATGAAATAATACATATACACTACTTTAGTATAGTGCTTGGAACATAAAAATCACTCAATAAATGTTACCAATAAGAATAATTATTGACCCACAGACCAGCTTCAGACCCAAGAACACCGGATTCCAAGCAACGTGAATACATGGACTCAGATAAGCCCTGCACCTCCTCACAGAAAGGAGAGAGAGAACTACATAACCAGACACCCAGAAAAGAGAGATCATGGGGAGACAAAGAAATAGCCCACATATGAAAGAGAAAAAGGCATCACCAGAAAAAGAAGTAAAAGAAATGGAGGCAAGCAACCTGTCAGAGAAGGAATTCAGAGAAATGGTCATAACATGGTTGAGAAGAATAGAAGACAAATTCAACAATATGTGTAAGAAGACAAGGTAGGAAAAAATACCCAAGCAGAGCAGCTTCTAGGAAAAAGAAATTAAAAAGCAGGAGGAGAGCCTAAGAGGACTTTGGGACAACATGAAAAGAAACAACATCTGTGTAATAGGGGTGAAAGAAGGAGAGGAAACTGAGCAAGGAATAGACAGCTTGTTTGAAGAAATAATGACAGAAAACTTCCCTGATATAGGGAAGAGAAAACTCGCACAAATCCAAGAAGCTTACAGAGTCCCAAACAAAATGAACCTCAAAAGACCAATGCCAACGCACATCATAATTAATAAGGCAAATACCAATGACAAAGTAAGAATCTTAAAAGTGGCCAGAGAGAAACATAAAGTTACCTACAAAGGATCCCCCATCAGACTAGTGACTGATTTCTCAACAGAAATACATCAGGCAAGTAGGGAATGGAATGAAATATACAAAGTCATGCAAAGCAAGGGTCTGAATCCAATAATACTGTACCCAGCAAGGCTATCAGTCAAAATTTCAGGGTGAAAATAGGAGCTTCACAGACAAAAAAAAAAAAAGACTAAAGGAATTTGTTACCACAAAACCAGTAATGCAAGAAATCTTAAAGGGTCTGATGTAAAAAGAAAAAAAAAAGGAAACAAAGAAGGAACACAGGGGTAAAGAATAAAAATGATGACAAACAATTATCTATCAACAACAACTTTAAATGTAAATGTATTAAATGCCCCAATAAAAAGACATAGGGTAACTGAGTGTATAAGAAAACATGACCCATATATTTGCTGTCTACAGGAAACCCACCTCAGAAAAAAGGACACACACAGACTGATGGTGAAAGGATGGAGAAAGGTTTTTCAGGTGAATGGAAATGAAAAAAAACTGGGGTAGCAATACTTATATCTGACAAATTAAATCTCAAAGTGAAGGATGTAAAAAGATATAAGGAAGGTCACTTCATAATACTAAAGGGAGCACTCCAACAAGAAATAACTCTGGTAAACATATACACACCCAACATAGGAGCACCCAAATACATAAAAAAAAAAAACTTCTGGATGGTATCAAGGGAGAGATTGACAGCAATACAATCATAGTGGGGGACTTTAATACCCCACTATCACCATTGGACAAATCCTCTAACCAAAAAATCAGCAAAGGAACATCAATCCTAAATGACTCACTAGATCAGATTGAAATAACTGACATCTTCAGAACACTTCTCTCCAAAGCCACAGAATATACATTCTTCTCAAGTGCACATGGGTCCTTCTCAAAAATAGACCATATATTGTGTCACAGGCAAAGTCTCTTCAAATTCAATAAGATAGAAATCATATGAAGTATCATCTCAGATCACAATGGCATAAAACTGGAAATCAACTGCAATAAAAACAATCCAAAAAAATCAAACACATTGAGACTAAATAGCATGCTATAAAACAATGACTGGATTACCAGACAGATCATAGAAGAAATAAAAAAACATCTTGGAAACAAATGACAATGAAAACACAATAATCCAAAACCTATGGGACACAGCAAAAGCAGTCTTGAGAGGGAAGTTCATAGCTTTACAAGGTTACTGCAAAAAGCAAGAAACAATGATAATAAATTACCTAATCTTACAACTCAAAGATTTAGAAAGAGAACAACAAGAAAAGCCCAGTTTAAGCAGAAGGAAGGAAATAATAAAGATCAGAATGGAGATAAACGACATAGAGACCAAAAACACAATACAAAAGATCAACAAAACCAAGAGCTGGTTCTTTGAAAGGATAAACAAGATTGATGAACCTCTAACCAAGCTCACGAAGAAGCAAAGAGAAAGGACTCAAATAAGCAAAATCAGAAATGAAAGAGGAGAAATAACAACAGACCCCACAGAAATACAAAGGATTGTTAAACAATACTATGAACAAATCTATTCCAACAAACTGGACAACCTGGAGGAAATGGACATATTCCTAGAAAAATACAACCTTCCAAAACTCAATCAGGAAGAATCTAAAAATCTCAATAGGCCAATAACTGGAACAAATTGAAGCAATAATTAAAAAGCTTCCAGCAAACAAAAGCCCAGGGCCAGACGGCTTCACATGGGTGTTTTATCAAACATTCAAAGAAGAACTGAAACCTATCTTCCTCAGACTATTCCAAAAAATTCAAGAGGAAGGAACACTTCCAAGCTCATTCTACGAAGCCAGCATTACCCTAATACCAAAACCAGATAAAGACAACACAATGAAAGAGAATTACAGGCCAATATCTGTTATGAACATAGATGCCAAAATCCTCAACAAAATCCTAACAAATAAGATCCAGCAGTACATTAGAAAGATCATACACCATGACCAAGTAGGATTTATCCCAGGGATGCAAGGATGGTACAATATCCACAAATCAATAAATATGATACATCACATAAACAAATTGAGAGATAAAAACCACATAGTCATATCGATTGATGCAGAAAAAGCATTTGGCAGAATCCAACACCCATTTTTGATAAAAACTCTCAGCAACGTGGGAATAGAAGTATCATACCTCAACATAATAAAGGGCAGGGCCAAGACAGGAATGCCCACTCTCACTACTCCTGTTCGATACAGTACTGGAAGTAATAGCCATTGCATTTAGATACAAAAAAGAAGTAAAAGACCTCCAAACTGGAAAAGAAGAAGTAAAACTGTCCTTATTTGCAGATGACATGATATTGTACATAAAAAACCCTAAAGTCCCCATCAAAAATTATTATACTTAATAAATGAATTTGGCAATGTAGCAGGATACAGAATTAATGCCAAGAAATCTATGGCATTTCTATACACCAACAATAATATTACAGAAAGAGAGACTAAAAAAGCATTTGGGTAGTATGGACATTTTAATGATATTAATTCCACCAATTCATGAACATGTTATGTTCTTCCATCTGTTTATGTCTTCTTCTATCTCTTTTTTCAACTTCCTGTACTTTTCTGAGTAGAGGTTGTTTACCTATTTCTATCACATAGATGGAATATAGACCAAAGGAATAGAATAGACTAGAATCCCATTTACCATTACACCAAATAAATTAAGATACCTAGGAAGAAACTTAACTAAATAGGTAAAAGATCTCTACTCAGAAAACTACAGGAAGTTGAAAAAAGAGATAGAAGAAGACATAAACAGATGGAAGAACATAACATATTCATGGATTGTGGAATTCATATCATTAAAATGTCCACACTACCCAAAGCAATCTATAAATTCAACACACTCCCCATTAAAACACCAATGGCATAGTTCACAGACCTAGAACGAACTCTCCAAAAATTCATCTGGAATAAAAAAAAAGACCTTGAATAGCTGCAGTGATCCTCAGAAAGAAGAAAAAAGTAAGTGGGATCTCAATACAAAGCCACAGTTCTCAAAACTGCCTGGTACTGGCACAAGAATAGAAATATAGACCAAAGGAATAGAATAGAGAACCCAGAAATTGACAAGAACCAATATGCTCAATTAATATTTGACAAAGGAGGCAAGAACATACAATGGAGTCAAGACAGTCTCTTCAAAGTGGTATTGGGAAAATTGGACAGATACATGCTAAAAAAATGAAACTAGACCACCAACTTACACCATACACAAAAATAAACTCAAAATGGATAAAAACTTAAATGTAAGATGGGAAACCATAAAAATACTATGGGAATACAAAGGCAACCAAATCTCAGACATATGGCAGAGCAATTTCTTCACCGACACAGCTCCAAGGGCATTAAAAACTAAAGAGAAAGTAAACAAATGGGACTATATCAAAATAAAAAGTTTCTGCACAGCAAAAGAAACCATCAACAAAACAATAAGAAAGCCCACTGCATGGGAAAGTATATTTGCCAATGTTATCACTGATGAAGGTTTAATCTCCAACATTTATAGGGAACTCATACAACTTAACAAAAAGAAGATAAACAATGCAATCACATAATTGGCAAAGGACCTAAATAGACATTTTTCAAAAAAGAGGACATTCAGAAAACCAAAAGACATATGAAAACATGCTCAAAGTCACTAATCATCTGAGAGATGCAAATCAAAACAACAATGAGGTACCATCTCACAACTGTCAGAATGGCAATCATCAACAAATCAACAAAGGACAAGTGCTGGAGGGGATGCGGACAAAAAGGAACCCTCATTCACTGCTGGTGGGGATGCAGACTGGTGCAGCCACTCTGGAGAACAGAATGGAGTTTCCTCAAAACACTAAAAATGGAACTCCCATTTGACCCTGTGATCCCACTTCTGGGAATATATCCCAAGTAACCAGAAACACCAATCAGAAAGGATATATGCATCCCTATGTTCATAACAGCACAATTTACCATAGCTAAGATTTGGAATCAGTCTAAGTGCCCATCAGCAGATGAGTGGATTAAAAAACTGTGGTACATTTATACAATGGAATACTATGCTGCTGTAAAAAGGAAGGAACTCCTACCATTTGCAACAGCATGGATGGAACTGGAGAGCATTATGCTAAGCGAAATAAGCCAGTCAATGAAGGAAAAATACTACATGATCTCATTTATGGATAATAAAGACCATTATAAATTGATGAACATAAACAGATACAGAGGCAGAACAGCATTGAGCAGACTGTCGAACTACAGCTGGAAGGCTGGGGAGGGTTGGGGGAGAGTTAAGAGATCAACTGCGGGACTTCTATGCATGCATATAAGCATAATCAATGGACACAAGACATTGGGGGGTACAGGAGCCAGGGGGAAGGTGAAGGAAAAAAAATTGAGACCTATTTAACACTCTTTGTAATACTTTAAGCAATTTAAAAAAATAAAATAATAAAACTAAAAAAAAACAAAAAACCTGAGTGTTCATCACAGGACATAGGTCAGTTTCCAGTTGTAGTTTTATTAACCAAAACTTTACTGCAATGTCAAGTCTGGAAGAGAAACAAGACATCAGAAAGCTCTAAGAAATGAAGATTGATTTCCAAGGGCCAATAAACCCCTTGGATAAGTAGTCTGGTACCTTACTTGGTCATGTAGTTCATGGCAGACTTTACAGGTAAGGAATGAAGGTTGCTTTCCTGAGAGATGGCATGAAAGAAACCTCAAAACATCAGGGAGATCTCAACTTGAGGAATACGCCCCTATTCTGTAGGTATTACAGGCAAAGCCTAATGGCAACTGTGTGGCTTGGCTTCTTGGCCCCAGGAGTAAACTTTCCATTGAGATTCCAGCAAAGCATACTCTTTTTTTGCTCCCTTTTTTTCAATTTTTTTTCCTTTATTGATTAAGATATTACAAATGTGATCTTATTCCCCAATTTCCTCTCATCCCCCCATTCCTGCCCTCAACCTCACCCCCTGTTGTCCACATCCATCGCTTATGCTTATATGCATACATACAAGTTCTTTGATGGATCTCTTCCCCTCAACCCCACCCTCCCCTATCTTCCCTCTGAGTTTTGAGCATCTAACTGATGCTTCTCTGTCACTACATCAGTTTTAGTTCATAAGTTTATGTTTCTCATTATAATCTACAAATGAGTGAGAGAATATGATATTTATCTTTCTCTGACTGACTTATTTCGTTTAGCATAATGCTCTCCAGTTCCATCCATGCTGTTGCAAATGGTAGGAGTTCCTTCCTTTTTACAGCAGCATAGTATTCCATTGTATAAATGTACCATAGTTTTTTAATTCACTCATTTGCTGATGAGCACTTAGGCTGTTTCCAAATTTTAGCTATGGTAAATTGTGCTGCTATGAACATAGGGATGCATATATTCTTTCTGATTGGTGTTTCTGGTTTCTTGGGATATATTACTAGAAATGGGATCACTGGGTGAAATGGAAGTTCCATTTTTGGTTTTTTGAGGAAACTCCATTCTGTTCTCCAGAGTGGCAGCACCAGTCTGCATTCCCACCAGCAGTGAATGAGGGTTCCTTTTTCTCCACATCCTCTCCAGCATTTGTCATTTGTTGATTTGTTGATGATAGCCATTCTGACAGGTGTGAGATGGTACCTCATTGCTGTTTTGATTTGCACCTCTCGGATGATTAGTGACTTTGAGCATGTTTTCATATGTCTCTCAGCCTTACTTATGTCTCTTTCAAAAAGTATCTATTTAGGTCCATTGCCCATTTTTTGATTGAGTTGTTTATTTTCCTTTTGTTAAGTTATATGAGTTCCCTGTAAATGTTGGAAATTAAACCTTTATCAGAGATATCAATGGCAAATATGTTCTCCCATACTGTGGGCTTTCTTATTGTTTTGATGATAGTCTCTTTTGCTGTGCAGAAGCTTTTTATTTTGATATAGTCCCATTTGTTTATTTTCCCTTTAGTTTCCAGTGCCCTAGGAGCTGTGTCAGTGAAGAAATTCTTTTGGCTTATGTCTGAGATTTTGCTACATGTGGAATCCTCTAGTATTTTTATGGTTTCCTTTCTTACATTTAAATCCTTTATGCATTTTGAGTTTATTTTTGTGTATGGTGTAAGTTTGTGGTCTAGTTTCATTTTTTTGCATGTGTCTAGCCAAATTTCCCAACACCATTTATTGAAGAGACTGTTTTGGTTCCATTGTATGGTCTTTACTCCTTTGTAAAATATTTTTTTTTTCCTTTGTGAAATATTAATTGAGCATAGTGGTTTGAGTCAATTTCTGGGCCCTCTATTCTATTTCATTGATCTATATGTCTGTTCTTTTGCTAGTACCAGGCAGTTTTGAGAACAGTGGCTTTGTAAAACAGCTTGATATCTGGTATTGAGATCCCTCCTACTTTGTTCTTCTTTCTCAGGATTGCTGCAGCTATTCAGGTTTTTGTTTTTTTTATTCCAGATGAATTTTTTAAGAGTTCTCTCTAGATCTGTGAAATATGCTGTTGGTATTTTAATGGGGAGTGCATCAAATCTATGGATTTCTTTGGGTAGTGTAGACATTTGATGATGTTGATTCTACCAATCCATGAACATGGTATGTTCTTCCATCTGTTTATGTCTTCCTCTATCACCTTTTTCAATGTTCTGTGGTTTTCTGAGTAGAGGTCTTTTACCTCCTTAGTTAAGTTTATTCCTAAGTATCTTAATTTTTTTTTGGTGCTATGATAAATGGGATTTCTTTTTAATTTCTCTTTCTGTAAGTTCAGCATTGGCATATAAAAATGCCATAGATGTTTTGGCATTAATTTTGTATCCTGTTACATTGCCAAATTCATTTATTAGATATAATAATTTTTTGATGGAGTCTTTAGGGTTTTCTAAGTACAGTATCATATCATCTGCTAATAATGACAATTTTACTTCTTCTTTTCCAATTTGGATGCTTTTTATTTCTTCTTCTTGTCTGATCACCTTGGGTAGCACTTCCAGTACTATGTTGAACAGGGGTGGTGAAAGTGAGCATCCCTGTCTTATACCTGTTTTTAAGGGAAATGTTTCTAGCTTTTACCCATTGAGTATGATATTGGCTATGGGTTTGTCATATAAAGCTTTTATTATGTTGAGGTATGATCCCTCTATTCCCACTTTGCTGAGAATTTTTATCAAGAAAGGGTGTTGGATTTTGTGAAATGCCTTTTTGTGAAATACAACAATTGATATGATTATGTGATTTTTGTCTCTCAATTTGTTTATGTGTTGTATCACATTTATTAATTTGCAGATATTGTACCAGCCTTGCATTCCTGGAATACATCCCACTTGGTCATGTATGATCTTTATAATGTAATGCTGGATTCGGTTTGCTAGACTTTTGTTGAGGATTTTAGCATCTATGTTCATCAGAGATATCGTCCTGTAACTCTCTTTCTTTGTAGTGTCTTTATCTGGTTTTGGGATTAGGGTAATGCTGGCTTCATAAAAAGAGCTTGGAAGTGTGCCTGTCTCTTGAATTTTTTTGAATAGTCTGAGAAGGATTGACTTTAGTTCTTCTTTGAATGTTGGTAAATCTCCCATGTGAAGGCATCTTGTCCAGGGTTTTGTTTGCTGGAAGCTTTTGGATTACTGTTTCAATTTCATCAGTAGTTATTGGCCTATTCATGTTTTTTTATTCTTCCTGATTCAGTTTTGGAAGC
This sequence comes from Murina feae, assembly GCA_004026665.1. Taxonomy (NCBI): domain Eukaryota; kingdom Metazoa; phylum Chordata; class Mammalia; order Chiroptera; family Vespertilionidae; genus Murina; species Murina feae. The sequence goes on from PVJC01043872.1 coordinate 10,785, forward strand.
TTGTATTTTTCTAGGAATGTGTCCATTTTATCAAGCTTGTCCACTTTGCTGGAGTAGAGTTGTTTGTAGTATTTTTTGACAATTCTTTGTATATCGTTAAGGTCAGTTGTTATTTCACCTCTTTCATTTCTGATTTTATTTGGGTCCTCTCTCTTTGTTTCTTGGTTAATATGGCAAGAGGGTTATCAATCTGGTTAATTTTTTCAAAGAACCAGCTCTTGGTTTCATTGATCTTTTGTATTTTTTTTTGGTGGGGGGGTTGTTTGTTGTTGTTTTTTTGTCTCTATGTCATTTATTTCTGCTCTGATACTCATTATTTCCTTCCTTCTGGATACTGTGGGCTTTTCTTGTTGTTCTCTTTCTAACTCTTTGAGTTGTAGTTTCTCTTGTTTTTTTTGAGGTAGGCCTGTAGAGCTATGAACTTCCCTCTCAGGACTGCTTTCATTGTGTCCCATAGATTTAGGATTGTTGTGTTTTCATTGTCATTTGTTTCCATGATGCTTTTTATTTCTTCTTTGATCTCTCTTGTAACTCAGTCATTGTTTAATAACATGCTATTTAGCCTCCAAGTGTTTGATTTTTTCAATGTTTTTATTGTAATTGATTTCTACTTTTAAGCCATTATGATCTGAGATGATGCTTGTTATGATTTCTATTATCTTGAATTTGAAGAGACTTTGCCTGTGTCCTAATACATGGTCTATCTTTTAAAATGTCCCATGTGCACAAGAGAAGAATGTATATTCTGTAGCTTTGGGGTGAAATATTCTGAAGATGTCAATTAAGTCCATCTGATCTAGTGAGTCATTTAGGATTGCTGTTTCTTTGCTGACTTTTTGTTTAGAGGATTTATCCAGTGGTGTCAGTGGAGTATTAAAGTCCCCTATAATAACTGTATTGCTATTGATCTCTCCTTTGATATCATCCAGAAGTTGTGTTATGTATTTGGGTGCTCCTGTATTGGGTGCATATATCTTTACCAGAGTTATATTTTCTTGTTGGAATTGATCCCTTTAGTATTATGTAGTGGCCTTCTTTATCTCTTGTTATGGCCTTTACTTTGAGGTCTATTTTGTCAGATATAAGTATCGCAACCCCAGCTTTTTTCTCATTTCCATTTGCCTGAAAAATTTTTTTCCATCCCTTCACTCTCAGTCTGTATGAATCCTTTGTTCTGAGGTGGGTCTCTTGCAGACAACAAATATATGGGTCATGTTTTCTTATCCATTCAGTTACCCTTTGTCTTTTGATTGGAGTATTTAATCCATTTACATTTAATGTTATTATTGAAAAGTACCTGTTTGTGGTCATTTTTATCCTTAATGTTTGTGTTTCTTCTTGTATTTTTGATTCTTTTTTTTTTTTTTTTTTTTACAGCAGTCCCTTTAGCATTTCTTGCATTGCTGGCTTGGTAGTAATAAACTCTCTTGGCCCTTTTTTGTCTGTGAAGCTTCTAATTCCACCTTTAATTTTGAATGATAGCCTTGATGGGTATATTATTCTTGGATTCAATCCTTTGCTTTGCATCACTTTGTATATTTCTTTCTATTGACTGGTATATTTCCCTTCTTGACTGGTGTGCTTCTGTTAAGAAGTCAGCTGATATTCTAATAGGAGATCCCTTGTAGGTAACTTTCTGTCTCTCTCTGGCAACCTTTAAGATTCTTACTTTATTGTTGGTGTTTGCCAATTTAATTATGATGTGTCTTGGTGTTGATCTTTTCGGATTAATCTTATTTGGAACTCTATGTGCTTCTTGGACTTGTGTAGTTTTTTCCCTTGCCAATATCAGGGAAGTATTTTGTCATTATTTCTTCAAACAGGTTTTCTATTTCTTATTTTTCCTCCTCCCCTTTTGGTACCCCTATTAAGCTAATGTTGTTCTTTTTTGCATTGTCCCAAAGTTCCCTTAGGCTCTCCTCTTGCTTTTTAAGTATTTTTTCTTAGTTGCTCCTGTGTTTGTGTGTTTTTTCCTACCTTTTCTTCTAATTTGCTGATGTGATCCTCAGCCTCTTCTAGTCTACTGTTTAAGCCTTCCATTGTGTTCTTTTTTTTAATCTTTATTTTTCAGATTATTACAGATATTCCTTTTTTTAACCCCATAGCTCCTCCCATACCTTTACCCCCACCATTGTCTTCATCCATAGATGTAAAATTTTTGTCCAGTCTCTTCCCATACCCCTCACATCCCCTTCTGCCTGAGAATTGTCAGTCCATTCCTTTTCTATTCCCTTACTTCTATTCTGTTCACCAGTTTATTCTGTCCATCAAATATTTCTATTGACTTAATTGTTATATTCACTGGTTGATAGGTATTTGTTGTCACTTTGTTGTTCATAATTTTTATCTTTACCTGTTTCTTCTTTCTCTTCTTAAAGAATGCCCTTCAACATTTCAAATAATCCTGGTTTGGTGGTGATTAACTCTTTTAGCTTTTTCTCGTCTGTGAAGCTCTTTATCTGACCTTCAATTTTACATGATACCTTTGCTTGGTAGAGTAATCTTGGTTATAGGTTCTTGCTATTCATCACTTTGAATATTTCTTGCCACTCCCTTCTGCCCTGCATGGTTTCTGTTGAGATATCAGCTCAGTCATATGGGTACTCCCTTGTAGGCAACCAACTGCTTTTCTCTTGCTGCTTTTAAGACTCTCTCTTTGTCTTTTGTCCTTGGCATTTTAATTATGATGTGTCTTGCTGTGGTCCTCTTTGGATTCCTTTTGTTTGGAGCTCTCTGCACTTCCTGGACTTGTAAGTCCATTTCTTTCACCAGGTAGGGGAAGTTTTCTGTCATTATTTCTTTAAATAGGTTTTCAATATCTTGCTCTCTCTCTTCTTCTGGCACCCCTATAATTCTGATGTTCATATGCTTGAAGTTTTCCTAGAGGGTCCTTACACTATCTTCATATTTTTGGATTCCTTTTTCTTTTTGCTTTTCTGGTTGGCTGTTTTTTGCTTCCTGGTATTTCATATCTTTGACTTGATTCTTGTATTCCTCTAGTCTGCTGTTGGTCTCTGTATATTATTCTTTATTTCAGTCAGTGTATGCTTAATTTCTGATTGGTCCTTTTCCATTTTTATTTTTTTTTTTGGTATTCTCATTAAGTACCTTGAAGGTCTCACTTAGTTCCTCGGAGGTTCCTAGAAGATTCTTTTCTTTTTTTCCCTTTTTAATTTATCTTTATTGTTCAGATTATTACAGTTGTTCCTCTTTTTTCCCCCATAGCTCCCCTCCTCCCAATTCCCACCCCAACCTCTGACCTTGCCCCCCCATTGTCCTCATCCATAGGTGTACAATTATTGTCCAGTCTCTTCATGCATCCCCAACACCCTTAACCCCCAAAAATTGTCAGTCTACTCCCTTTCTATGCCTCTGATTCTATTCTATTCACCAGTTTATTCTGTTCATCAGATTTTTTATTCACTTGATTCTTAGATTCACTCGTTGATATATATTTGTTGTTCATAATTTTTACTTTCCTTTTTCTTCTTCCTCATTCTCAAAGGATACCTTTC
>PVJC01043873.1:0-14343 GCA_004026665.1 Murina feae
AATTCCTTAACCTAATGGGCATGCTTCTCCAAGTCATAACTGGTGGGATGGGAAAGAAGGCGAGCTTACCCAAATGGGACCTGGATTTTGAGCCCTAGCCAGTTGGGGTCAGTGGATAGAGCATCGGCCTGTGTGTGAGAGGCAACCAACGAATGTCTTTCCCTCTCTTCCACTCTCTCTAAAAGATCAATGGAAAAATATCCTCGGGTGAGGATTAACAAAAAACACACAAACCATTTTTAAAAATACATGGATTTGGAAATACTGAGAATCCCTGATCTACGTGATATATTTTCTTTGTTATAGCAGTCAGGGTACAATCCAAGAAGCAGAATCACATGTGTGTGTGTGGTGTGTGTATAATGTATACACACATATGTGTACATAGTGATTCTGCTTCTCCGCATGCTGACTGACGCAGGAAAGGAGATGTATATATAGGGCAGGCAGTTGGGAAGAGCAGATGGATGTAAAGTGAGTAAAATCAAGAATAAGCTATGACTCAAAAGCATGAGCTGGAGAGCCCGTGAGGACGGACGAAAGCCCGTGTGGGTTGTCACTGCCTCTCACCTTGCGGGCCCGTGTCCTACCCAAGCTGGGCCCTTTGTCGTGGAATGAGGCGTGCACACACGCCTGACCCAGGAGTTGCAGGAGCTGAACTAGCACCTCGGTGATGGAGGATCAGGCACCACTCACACATCACAGAGGTGAGGCAAAAGAGAAGCGACAGTAGGTGAAAGCGACAAAATACCTGCTGCTACACAGGATCGCCCCTCCCACGCTTGCCAATCACAGCCTCACACTGGGCGGAGCTCCACTCTTAACAGACCTCCTGGTCTGCGCGTCTCCACATTTTGTCATCTTCGATCATTTCATCTTCTTCCAGATTGTGGGGGTTTTTTAAGTTATTATTATTGTACGCCTTTATTTTTAAGACCAATTTTATTCAGGTATTTATATACAGCAAATTTTACCGATTTTAAATTTGTAAAATCAGATAGTTTCAACAAGTATATAGTTCTGAAACCTCCATCACACCCCCCCCAAAAGTTCTCTCGTGCCCCTTTACAATCAACCCCCTCCCCCACTCCTGGCCCTGAGCAACCACTGATCAGCTTTCTGAAACATTAAATTTCGTATAAGTGAAATCATCCAGTAGGCACTCTTCTGTGTGGCTTTGTATTTGACACAGTGCGTTTGAGTTTCGTTCATCAGTGGTATTCCTTTGTGTAGGTTACTACAGTGATGGACATCTGAGTTGTTTCCAGTGTTTGGCTATTATAAATAGAACTTCTATGAAAAATATATATATGCTGCTTCATTTTTTACCAAATCACACAAGACTCTTTCTTGTGGCCCACCCTAACTGGAAACACATAAAAGGGAATTCTGGGAATGTCATTTAAGCGACCAAGTTGTCAAATTACAAACTCACTGCATATAATAATCAGTTTTTAATAAGCCCCCTCTGCAGTTACTCTCTTAGAAGTTTTCAATACTCTATCACCTCTTTGTCCACCTAACCTGCAAATTACTGTATTCCATATGCCTTCTCCCTGTGGCTTCCCCATCTTTCTTACTAATGCCACCATGTTGCCAACCTCCAACTTAATGACCCTCAAAATAAATTTTGACATGCTGCTCTCTTTTATGCCATGTATGTTGCCTATTCCCAAATCTTTCTCTTTTGTCCATAGATTCTCCTCTATCTTTTCAGAAGTAGCAACTTCAGTTTGGATTATCGCCACTTCCCCTTTTCCAACACCAAAGTTCTATAGTTCATGTATGATCACTACTTTCATCTCTGCTCAAATATCTTCATTTACTCCCATCTCTATCCTTAGGCCTTCTCCATATTACTCAAAACTCTATCCACACACACAAACTATGAAGCTGTTTGTTTTCTGTAAAGTAGTACCTGGAAACCACCTCTTTTATAAATCCCTCTCACACTACATAAGTGGAAGGTGTCCAAAATACAAGGAGTTGGCGTGCTGGCATGGATTTATTATGTAAGAACTGCTAGGCTGTCCACTAATTCTGACCTGGGTGGGTTCAGAAGACACTCCCTTTCATCAAGGCTTTCAGAAATGCCAGCATCAGCATCCTTGTCAAGTTCTGTAGTTGCCATTGTCTGTAAGCCATTAATGATATCATTAAACCGGGGATGGTGGGATACTGGAATGACAGGGGCCTAGTGATACCACTTAACTATCTCAACTACCAACGAAAAGGAAACCATAGTTGCCATAATGGACAGAGCTAAAGTGATCATCAGTATGGTTTGATCTTTGGTGATGGCACAAATTGTATGAGCCACTGGCTCAGATTCCTATGGCTCTTATTCCTCTTAAACTTTGTCCTCCCTTTCAAACCTCAAGGAAGTTTTCTGCGTCCACTATCCAAAGTCAGGTCTGATTACAGATGCGGGGGAGGGGGCTATGCTGACACCACCGAAAAGTGAACAACTGTGACTACTGCCCCCCTCAGGAGCGGACCTGAAAAACAGCAACAGTGGTTATGGAAAGTCCTTCCATTGGTCAGAACTGGATTTCAATTTTTTTTTTTTTTTTTTTTTGTCAGCAACGTTTCTGGAAAAAGCACCCTTTGTGGGCTTAAAAAAACACCTTATTCTTCCGTGTAGTATCCCACAGAGCATTGCGCCCGAGCAGAAAACTGATTGTATGTCAAGTCACAACAATGGGCTCAAACTCACAGAATTCACTGGGCTCATGTCGTCCCCATCATCATACTGAAGCAGTTGACCTGAAGAGATGGCCCTTAGCAAACTCTGTTGTGGTGCCTTTGCAGGGCCAGAGTAAATTCTTCCACTGAGCAAGCAACTACTACATGCGGATATTTCTCTCAGTTCCAAGAATTAAGGAGTGGAAATGGGATTGGCTCCTCTCATTGCTAACTTAGTGGCCCAACTAGCAAAAAACGGTGCTTCCCATCCCCTCAACTTTGCTCGCTTGGTTTAGAAGTCTTAGTTCCCAAAGGAAGGGTGTTTTCACGAGGGACACAATGGTTCCGTCAAACTGGAAGCTGAGACTACAACCTGGCCATTTGGAGTTTTTCGTTCTATTGAACCAACTGACAAAAAAGGTGGCTTTACTACATTAGCTGGTGATTAGCTGGTGTTATTGGTCCTGATGCTCATGGGGAAACTGGGTTGCCACTACACAATGCAGGCAGGGAAGAGAATCTCTATAATTCAACAGATCCTCTGAGGACACCTCTTCATACTCCGATGCAGTGTGGGAGACATTACTAGAAAACTACAACCCAGACAGCAGGACCGCCAAGGGAACAGATCCTTCGGGACTGAAGGTTTGAGTCTGTCTCCCCTCGAGAAACCTGAAGTGTTTGATGACCGGATAGTGGGAAAAGGAGGTTATAAATATGGGCATATTTTCTTTAAAATGAATATATTCCTACGTGTGTGTATGTGTGTGTATATATCCCTTTTTCTCCTTCTCCCATATCTCTACTATCTAACATAAGACTAACTTTATATTTTAGTATTTAAGTTACAGGCTATTAAAGGAGGAGTGAGATCCAGCTATAAGACAAATGGGCATCATCTAGAGATGAATCTCATTGATATATGCTTTGAGGGAGAAAATCAGTGCTTTTTCAGTTGTACGAAGGCTAGCTACATCTCGATAAATGGAAGCATGATTTCGCTATTATTTTTATTTGAACGTGGTTAAAAGAAGGTGTGTGGCTGCCAAATTGAACAACGGTGAACTACCCTAAATCATGCTACTTCTTCCAGAATTCTCTATCCTTTATGGTTCGGAGTGAGAGTTGGCCGAAAGAAGAGCCTGCATAAAATCTGAAAGGCAGAAGTGGAGTAGTGGCCGCTGCCTTCAGAAGTTTGCTGCCATCAGCCCCAGCCAGTTTGGCTAAGCGGATGGAGCATCGGTCCCACAGAATGAAAGATCCCAGATTCAATTCTGGTCAAGGGCACGTATCTTGGTTGCAGGATCCCCGGCCCTGGCTGGGGTGTGTGCCGGAGGCAACCAATCGATGTGTCTCTCTCACATTGAAGTGGTGTTTCTCTCTGTCTCTCCCACTCCTTTCCACTCTTTCTAAAAATCAAAAATATATCCTTGGGTGAGGATGAACAACAACAACAAAAAAAGAATAAGTTTGCTGCAGTCAGATATGGTGATGGGGAGATGCAGAGGTCAAGTTTGTCTTTGTCCTCCTTAAAGTCACGATCAGCCCACACAGGCAACAGCTTCCCTCATTTGGGCGTCTGGCCATGATTGGCCTCTTGGGCTTCTCTGCAAGTTTCCACTTGTCCACCTGTGCCAGTGTGTTCATCGATGGGTTCTTGACTGCTCATTGGTACAGTGTATGTAGGGAACGTGAGATAAATGCTTCATATGTTTTTCTCTTTATTTACCAGCTCTCAGCATAATGTGTGATTCTCTACCATCTTCCCAAGGTGGCCTGCTGGCTTTTCCTCAAGTATTTAAACTTAGGGATTTAAACATATTTGGCCTGTTTTAATGCATTGCAATTAGTGCCCTTAGAGATGTTCAAATTATCTATCCTTGGCTTTCTATCAAGTTCTAATATAATAATTTCACTGTAATTTACTACACAACATTCAAAAAGCCCCTTTATTTTTTCTTCTTTCACCCATGTAATCATTTAAAAAATGGTTTCCTTTTAATTTTTCAAGAGCATGGCATTTTAAAATTTTAATTTATTTTTTATGTTAATTGCATTGTAGTCCAAAGATTGTTGTCATTTGATATTGATATTTTGAAATTTGCTGAGATGCTTCCTATCGTGTACAGAGGTCCACAAACATTTTCTGTAAAAGCACGGATAATAAATACTTTAAGCTTTTGAGACATATTCCCTCTTTGCCTTATCAGTCTTTACTTTATGTAATTTGATACTATTTTATTAGGTGCGCATAAGTTTAGAATTTTTCTATATTCTTGGTGAAATGGGCTTTTTAAAAACTAGTATGAGTGTCCCCCTTTTTTACTTAATTATTTTTTAGTTTTAACATCTATTATTTCTAATAAAAATATATCCATTTCAGCTCTATTTTGATTAATAATTGCCTGGCCCTAGCCAGTTTAACTCACTGGATAGAGCATAGGCCTGCAGACCAAAGGGTCCCGGGCTCAATTCTAGTCCAGGGCATGTACCTTGGTCCCAGAATCCTCCCCAGTTGGGCCCTGGTCAGAACGTGTGCAGGAGGCAACTAATGGATATGTTTCTCTCACATTGATGTTTCTTTCCGTCTTTCCCTCTCTTCTACTTTCTCTAAAAAGATCAATGGAAAAATATCCTAGGGTGAGGATTAACCATAAACAAACAAACAAATATAATTGCCTGTTATATTCTTTTTTGCCCTTTTATTTTAAATCTTTATTTGTTTTTGACATTTTTTTGCCAGACATCTTCTGACCATCATATAACTAGATTTTTAAAAATCCTTGCTGACATGACCTGCTTTTTTACTTATGAGTGCATATCAATTGTGTATGGTGATTACAGATATACCTAGTCTTATATATGCCATACCCCTTAAAATTTCTATTTGTCCTAGTTTTTCTATGTTTATTTAGTCTCCTTTTATGGAAAAGATAGTCAATCAGGCATATATTCCATGTGCTACCCTGCATTTAGGAGAAGAAACATGAGTAACTCTGAGCAATAGGAATGAAAGTGATATGTCACTTCTGGCCCAAAGCTGGGAAAGGTGGATTTGAGTTCGCTATGTGTTCTTTTACCCTGTTGCAACAACTTACCAGATGCTGATGGCAAAGCCTTCATCAATCAAGTCCTTCAATTGCTGTGTAAAGCAGTCTCCTACCAACCTGCATTGGTGTGCAGCAAGAATGAGAAGTAAATTGTGTTTATGTTATGTCCGTGAGGTGTTTTTTTTTTTTTTAATCTTCACTTGAGGATATTTTTTTCTTTGATTTTTAGATAGAATGGAAGGGAGAGAGAGAGAGACGGAGAGAAACACCAATGTGAGGGAGACAGATGGATTGGTTGCCTCCTGCATGCCCCCAACCAGGAGCAGGAGCCTGCAACAGAGGTATGTGCTCTTGACAGGAATAGAACCTGGAACCCTTCAGCACATAAGCTGACGCTCTACCCACTGAGTCAAACCAGGGAGGGTTGTCAGTGAGATCTTAAAGTTAATGTATCATCATAGCATCAAATAGTCTATCATGACTAATAAGTTATATTAAAATCTTTGGAATGATTGTGTTTTAATTTTCTTCCCCGTTTCCATTTTTTTCCTTTGGTTTGAAATGTCTTTGGTCTATTTCTATTTATTTTGTATTTAGATTGTGTTCATGGGGAAGATTTCCATTACTGCTTTGGAGTCCAACAGGACCTTCGAAGTATGTTTTATTCAGGATCTAATTGTTCTTATTTGCGTTTATGGATCCTTCAGACTGTCTGGATCACCATGCCATTGCAAGTGGAGTCACTTATTTTTCTTGCAAATACACCGATGCCCACCACGAGTCTCCTGTCGCATATCACAGGTTCATAGACCCCAAGCCACACTTTTTGTCCAGAGGTGTTTCTGAATTCAGATATTTTAGATTTAGAAAGATTACATAGCCTATCAAATCAAAGATTAAAATAATCCAGCAGCCAAATATGTGAATATTCAGGAAAAAAAAATAGGGTAATTACAGATAACCAAATAGCCTCCAGTGGTTTATATCAGTCTGCCACCAAATTAGTTATGAAAAAGATTGTTTTTCATAGTTTTTCTGGAATTATGAATAAGGTATTCTAGACCTGTATTTTTTTGTTGTTGTTGGGCTACAAAGTAATTGATTAACTTACTGATATGTTAGTGATATTCTAGTCTAAGGATAAATGCTGGCCACTTTAGTTGGAATTAGTGCTTTCCAAGTCTCTTCAGCAACAATGCTTTTCACGTTGGTTTTTATCAGCAACATTTATGCTACCAAATGGAGGCCATTTCATGAGGACTCCATTTCATCATCTTGTTTACTGATTATAAATTTTAATGTGGATACAAGTTTTTAACATTATTTATCACATCAACATGCTTTCATAGCAGGTCAACTGAAGTAGTGGAATGTTCTGGAAACTATAACATATGAAGGATATTTGAAGAAACCAAGTATGTTATGGAGTAGAAAGCCAGGGAAAATGTCAAGTACATTAAAGACAGAACTTCAGAAGAAAGTTTAGAAGCCTCTTATTCTGACTTTCTACCCACTATAGGAACCCCATCGTAAAGACTTCCACGTATGCAATCACTGCTCTCTTCTGGAGCAAGCGAGCACACTACTTTTTAAGGCAAGTGTCTACCTTTACTTAATTGCTAAACTAACAGTTTTTCCTTATACTGAGGAGCTTATTATTCTTACCCACAATCTATCTAGAATACACACATACACACACACACACACACACACATTTTGTTTTCTCCAAGACAAATTCACCCAGTTTCTTCAAAATATACGGACAAAAATGCTCAGATTGCAAATTTCAGAATAAATATCCCAAAACGAAGATGATAAAATGACAAGAGTAGAATTCAGAATAAAGAGTTTTCTGGTTCTGCTGGTCTGAAAGAAGAAACAAACATCTATGTTGTGAACTGTCAGTGGAGAGGAGTGGCCTCTAGGAGCTGAGGACATCAGTCTTACAACCACAAGGAGCTGAATTCTGCCAGCATCCATCAGAGCCTGGAAGAAGTCTCTGAGCCTCCAATGAGATCTCAGCCACACCGTGGTTACAGCCCATGAAGCCCTGAGCAGAGGACCCAGCAAAGTTGTGCCCAGACTCACAGAGGACATGGACCTACACAAACTATGAGAAATAAATTCATGCTCTTTCAAGATGCTAAATTTTAGTAATTTGTTACACTTTTTAAAAAAAGAAAGAATTTTCAAAATTGAGCTTTTTCAATAAAATAACGAAGCCTACTCCTTTCCAGTGTGGGGACACCTTGCTTTGTGTGGTAATAAAACACAGTGCAGGACCAGTTCATCTAAGACATTTCTGAGAAAAATGGCATCACCAGGTGTCTCCCAGGTCAAAACTGCGTGTTTCTTTGATGCCAAATGGATGGGAAATGATGAAATAAAACCTCTTTTCCAGTCCTCTTCCTTCCTCCCTTAGTGAGTGATTAACCTCACATTGAATCATCCTTCCTAAGAAAGTTCTGAATTCGTTATGCCCAGCTGTCTTTTAGTTAGTTTGAACTTAAAAGGCAGTTTTTACAAAATTCCCAGCAGAGGTGCCAAATACTGATTTATGGCTGCCAGAAAGGATGCGTGTCCTGTTCTAATCTGTAGTGTATTTCATAAAGTGAAATGGGATTCAAAAGAACATTTTTAAAAAGATTTTGAATTGGTATAGTTATGATTACATGGTTCTCAGGGAGAATGACTGTTTTGTCATTTGATACATTATTGTTTGTTGTCAAAGTACAGTAAAAAATTTAAAAATAAAAAGATTAAAAACCAAAAAAATACTTTTAGTAAAGGCCGATATTCTACAGGATACTTACAGTTGCATAAAAGGGTATCGCTAAGGATAAGGAGCTACTAACTACACACAAATCTCATTGGGCTTCAATAAAATACTATAGAAACATCGGATGACAATATCTGTACTGCATATTGGCTGACAATGAATTGGGGAAAATTGATTAAAATATTGATAAAAATGGATTAAAACTATTTCTTAAGCATGTGGTTTACCTTAAAACATGTAAATATGTTTTTTTACATATTGCCTGTTTAAAAAATATCTCTTATTTTTTGTTTTTTAACATGGATTTCTGGATACATCTTTCATAAACTACACTTATAATTCATGGTCTTGAATTTCTTTTTATTAAAAAATATATTTTCATTGATTTCAGAGAGAAAGTGCGAGAGAGATAGAAAAATCAATGATGATAGAGAATCACTGATTGCCCGCCTCCTGCACGCCTCCTACTGGGGATCAGGCCCACAACCCAAGCGTGTGCTCTTGGCCAGAATCGAACCTGGGACTTTCCAGTCCACAGGCTGACGCTCTATCCGTCGAGGCAAACCAGCGAGGGCTTGAATTTCTTTAACGTGCATCGAGGACTTCAGATCACGTGTAAAAGAACTGAGTCAAGAATCTGAGACTTTGCATTTTTCTTTTGCCAATCTTTGCTGGCTGCCTCCCCACCACTAGCTCAACAGCCATTTCTAGTCCTTACTCCTTTCCAATCTTCGCAAAGTGTTAAACTTAGTTTTCACAGAAACTACAACCCTCTCTCTTTTTACGCCGTGTCATCAGTTTAGTCAATATTTCATTAATTTGAATAATTAAAACAACAAGAACAACTGGTAGAAACCAGTCTGGGAACAAATCGGGATGCTTGACATACAGAAAACACGGGGAGTGGACATACCCAGAGTGTGCTAGAGAGCGTCTACCCACTCCTGGCATGGGTGTGCCAGGGCAATTGTCTGTGTGTTTTTTGGAAGGAATGAAAAGCATAGGTTAACTTAAATAGTTTGTTAAAAGAAGTTTCTTTTAAAACACTACTCTAGAGTCAGATGTGGCCCAAAATACAATGCAGGTGTTACGGACATGGTGTCGCTAGCTCATAGGGTCCTTTGTATGAGGTTTTAAAAGGCACTCCCCCAACTCAGGGTTTGGTGAGAAGAGCATGAATTAGATTTTAGTCTCCATGTGCCTCTCCAGCATAGTGCCACTTGGGTGGGCTCTTTTGTGTAAAAGTACAGCCCACCCAGCAGCCCTGGCTCCTGGTGTAGAAGGTGGAATGTGATTAGGGGGAGAGGACAGGGGCTGATCTGTATTCATCATGAAAGGGTGGGGCAAAGATGCAGGAAGGATGGGTAAGATCTGACCTGTGAGGCAGGAAGACTTCAGTCCAGGAAAATACACCATACACATTTCCTGACAGCTGATGCAAACAGACTCTGTCTTAGCCAACCTACAGCCTGTCTGTGGGAGAAAGTTCTTTAGCAAAGATGACTCTATAGTCAGTATTCATTTTACCACAGGCTCCTGGACTGCTCCCCACTCTTCCTCCCCTGCTACTCCACCTGCCCTGCTACTCCACCTCCCTTGCTGCTCTAACTTACCCTGCTATTACACTTCCTGTACTATCACTGCTCCCAATTGCACAAAAGAGATAACTAAGATCAACTTTCGGAGTCTCCTTCCTGACCCTGGAGGCTTTTCTGCTCCACTCAAAAAAATCTCCTACCTATTGGGTAGCTCCTTCCACAGCCAACAGGACCTTTCATTCTAGAATTTATTAGGAAAACCGAAATGAAAATGTCTGGTTGACAAAGCACAACACGAAGTTTATTTTTACTGAAGTGTTTAGAGTCAATGAAATAACAAACCTAAGTGACTAACGAGGAAAAGAGATTAAAGAGCTGGCCCCTGGGAGCAAAGGGTGGGGGTGAGGGGAAGTAGATTCCAAGGGAAGTGATATGGAAAGCAAACTGAAATCTGTTTTACAGTCTGATTTGTCTTCATGCCTGGAAAGAGAGAAGTTGATAATGAAGTTGGTTTTCCTTGTTTAATTTGCTTCTTTGCTTGTGTGTTTTGTCTTGTTTTGCTTTTTGGTCTTAGAGCTCAATCTTTGAGCCCTATAACACCACAGACCTTCCAAATGAGCTTTGAAGATTTTACTTTTATAAACCAAAGCACCATTAATATAAAATAGCTAATTATGAGGTAGTTCATTAACTGATCTATAAGTGTATTTTTTTAAACGATAGTATTTAAACACTAAAAGGGAGAGATCGTTCTCAAAGTATGTACCCTAATGGGGAGATTACTGCCGATTCACAGGTGGACTGCCACCTGTGTGGTCTCCAGCTCTGTTTCGTTTTATTGTGTATGGTGTTCTCATGCCTCATAAAATCAAACGGTAAACCAAACATGTGTATAATTCAAGACAAATAAGCATGTCTTGTCCTATTGAATATAAAAATATTTTGTGCCAGCTACTAGGGTAACTCAGCACTCTTTCATCTTTCACTTACAATTATGGTGTTTAGACCCATAAGGATCAGAGAGATCATCTGGACCATGTCTCACTCTGCATCTTTCTCACCCAGAGGTCTTGTTCATTACAAAGTAGATTGCAGGGTCTCACCCCATTTCAGACTCAGTAGGTCTGGGATGGGGCCTAAGAATTTGTATTTCAACCAGATTTGTGATGTTGATGCTGCTGATCTGGGGATAACCCTTTGAGAATCAGCCCAAGCCCCTCACTTCACACTTGAGGAAACTGAGCCTTAGAAAATTGAAGTGTTTGGCCCAAAGTGATACAACGCAGTAGCGGTGGGCTTTCTGACTTTCACTTGCTAATTACCCATTGTTTCTTTTAAGGCTTCATCAACTTTTGCTTTGGCACCAGTCAGGATCTGAGATATCACTCTGCTACTTCTCTCTACTAATCTTTACAGTGAATTTACACAATAGTGTTCGGTATGAATTCTGTAATCTTCCAACAAGACCCGTCCTGAGAGCCTGCCTCTGAGATCCTCCCTTTCCCTAAGAACATGTGTCCTGTGGCCCAGCAGGAGTTGCTCAGTGGTTAGGGCATACGCCTGGATTTCAGGCACAATCCCCAATGTGGGATACTAAGGAGGCAGGCGACCGATGATTCTCTCTCATCATTTATGTTCCTATCTTTCCCTTCCTCTCTGAAATCAGTAAATGTAAGAGTACTTTGCCTCAGTCTTGGTGCATTTTTCGTTCTAGAAAAACTTCTACCAAACCCTTAAAGAACAAATTCTTGGTAAAATTCCCATTTGCATTTAGGAAGTTTCTTTTTCCTTTTTCTTTCTATGCCTTTTATTTTTCCCTTTCAGAGCTTTACTCTTTTAGTTCATTAGTTTGATCTCCTTCTATTAATAATTTCTCAGGCAACCCTGAGAAGCTTTCTCTGCTTTCCTTCACACATCTTTATTTTGTCAAAATGAATATGAAGAAGAAATCTCTTATAATTTCTAATCATGCTTCTGATCAGTTTTGATTTTAGAGTCTCTTTTTGGCAGCCTCCTCCTGTCTGTCGTCTGCTGCTTTCCATCAAGGCTAACATCTCAGTCGGAGCAGATCACTTCTGTGTCTGCATGGCTCCTCCTCGCCTCACCTTAGCTCTTCACATGTGCTTCTCTCATTTGTTCTCATTTGACATGCTGTCTCTCTCCTCCTCGCACTTCCTCCCATTAATAACTTCCTATCCAGGTCTCTTGGGTTCCCGTTAGTGGGCCTCAAAGTAATTTTCTTGTTGACATCACCTTTGTCCCTTCCTGCTTGGAACATGATTTCCTCAGACTGCATGCACATTTTCCAAATGTCTTAGGGGAAAAGCATGGGATAGAGAAAAGAATATATAGAAAGAGCACCAGCGTGTGAGTTATATTAGAAAAAGTGGTGTGGATGGGCAAGTCCCTTGACTTCTCTGGGCCTCACTTCCTCAAGCATAAGTCATGAACAGGTCGGCCCAGCAAGAGTTGCAAACTCAAAACCTGCCAACAGAGTCCAGGCAACTTGTGTAGACAATCGAAGCAGAGACTATGGGAAACTGGGGAATGCACGCCACAGCCAGAGGACATAGTTGCTGCTTGGGCTCTAGTTACGGCTATGGGGAAACAGTTGTCAGTGCATCTGATTTTTCAAGAGTGATCAGGAATCTAGATTTTCTTTTTTCTCTCTAAAATGTGAGCTCTCCCTATTTTAAATGTGGACAGCCAAGTCAAATAATGAACCAGACAGGGCGCATCCATCTGCAGGCCAGATTTGGCCTAGGCTGCCCATTTGTGACCTTTAGATGAGATGGGACCTTTAAGTTCCTTGCAATTCTAAAATGTCATGACTCTAGGGAGACAGAAGAAGGTAAAACAGGGAAAAATAATGATGGAGGAGACTTGACTTTGGGTGGTGAACACACAATACAATACACAGATGACATATTATAGAACTGTACACCTGAAGCTTATATAATTTTATTAACCAACGCCACCCCAATACATTCAATAAAAAATAAATAATAAATAAAAATAAAATGTCATGATTCGTCAATAACATGTTCTAAAGCTAGCTAGCACTCCCTTCAGTTGGTTCCTCATCATTTGTGTTTGTTTATCTGGCTATCAGTCTCCTAGGAAACACTCTGGAGTTTGTTGTAAGAGGAAGGTACAACTTCTCCCTCCTACCTCTGACATAAAATGACCAAGTACTTTGCTACCAGACTCTTGGCATCACCGTCAGCTGAGCACACACGCTCCCCTGTGACTGCTGACTCTGGTGTGTGGATTGGTCCTGGGGTAGGCAGCCTCCAGACAGTGCAAAGTCTGCTGCTCCTCTGTTCCTTTGGAGACAAAATTTTACTTCTTCCACATACTCTGTGCAATGTTGGATCACAAACTAGTCTAACTAGGAGGAAGCTCAACAGTCAAAGAAAGACTTGAGGTTCAGAAGCCCAAGGAAAGGAATGGGTGCTAAACAGTTAAAAAAAAAAAAAAAAAAAAGGAGGAAGTGCCTTAACAGGACAGTAGAACCAAACAATATTCACAAGATCCTGCCTTATCTCACTTCACATCTTTCTTAGAAATTTCCTGCAAAGAAATGGGGTGAGACTCTTCAATCTTTGGCCATTCCCGCGGCCAGCTTCCCTGGACCTGCACTCCTCCGGCGGCGTTCCTCTCTTCCTTCCATCCAAGAAATGTCACATTTTATTTCTGGTTAAGCCCTGGCTGGCTGGCTGCCTGCATTCTTTCTCTTGTCACCTTAGGTCACCCAGGAGTAGGACCTGTCACTTCCGCCCTGTAACTGGACCTTGAGAATCTTCACATTTCAGTGTTTTAGTGGAATTAACTAACAATGACACTTTATAAAGAAAATAAGGCCCACGGACCACTGATATTAATGAGGAGGAAAGAACCCTCCCAGCAAGTTAGAGTTCCTGTGAGGCAGCAGCAGATAGTATTACTGATAAAGGTAGGTGTCCACACATTATGGGATTGGAAACTATTTCTCAAACTGCCAGTTTTCTATAAGAATCTTTAATTTTTAAAATTTTGATTACATTATATATATATATATATATATATATATATATATATATATATATATATATATACTAGAGGCCCGGTGCACGAAATTCGTGCACGGAGTGGGGGTGGTGGGTGGTGGTGGTGTCCCATAGACCAACCTGCACCCTTTCCAATCAGGGACCCTTTGAGGGATGTCCGACTGCCCATTTAGGCCCGATCCCACTGTTGGGATCGGGCCTAAACGGGCAGTCGACGTCCCTTTCATAATCCAGGACTGCTG
>PVJC01043875.1:0-14339 GCA_004026665.1 Murina feae
ACCTCAGCCTTATCTGATATCCTATCCTTAAGGGAGAATGTTTTATGTTGCATGTGTAAGTGAAAAATAACTTTAAAATTTGTAAATATTTTAATAGAATACTTCAATATAATATTATAAAATTTAATTATTAAAATAATATAATTTTAATAATAACATATCCTTTTGTTATTCCCCCATCTTTGTCAAGAGAAATCCAATCATCTAAGTTCCTTATGCTGAATTGATTGCAAAATGGTTTATATATTTACCTTTTCCTATATACATATCCTTGGCAAAGACCTTGCAGCATCTCCCATGAAGATCTGTCCCTTTACCTTGAATGAAGTGGTCTGGAAACTTCCATGACTAATATATTGGGGCAGAAGTGATTGCATGCCATTCTAAACCCAGGTCTTCAGTGGATGTGTGTGTTTCTGCTTTCTTTCTGCCCCCCACTGTACAAACAAGGCCAGGCAATCCTGATATATAATAAGAAATACATCGTCTGGCACCCAGCCAACAGCCAAGGGCCTGTCAGCAAGTGCGTGAGGCCACTGAAGACCAGCCCAGTCTGCCCTGACCACTTAAACACCTGAGCAAGCTCCATCCTTTGCCTCTGGTGGTCCAGCTAGTCTGGGCCAGTCCCGCCGAACTTCCCAGCTGATCTGCTGGCTCATGAGCATTAATAAAAGTGTACTGTCTAAATCACTGGCTTTTGGGGTGGTTTGTTATGTGGCAACTGCCAACTGTACTAGCCGATACAAACTTGTCCCTCTTTCTCTGTCTTAACTACTCTGGCACTCATGTTCTTTGCATCAGCCATGTTTTGAACAAATCATTGTGTCAATTTCACAGCTTTGCAAAAGCAAAACCTCTACCTGGTCTACCCACCTCATCCATCTTTCTTCACCTGGCTGATCCTACTCATCCTTGGAAACTCATCTCAGAGCTCCTTTCTCCAAACCTCTTCCCACCTCTTGTTGAATGCCTTTGCTATTCTGCTGATGGTCCTTATCTCAGCCTTTATCATAGCCCTTATCTTAGGTTACATTATCTTTCTACTCAGCCTTCTACTCTTGAGGCACTCTGAATTCCTTCAAGGTAGAATCTTGTCCTTTATCTGTTATCCCAAGAACTAGTACAAGTCCTCACAACTTGTCAGTTCTCTCTAAACGTTTAAGTGATATGAATTAAATGGAGCAAAAGAGAATTTAGCCTTGAAAAAAATGATATGCATTAAATGGAGATAAAGAGAATTTAACCTCTAAACGGCAAGATACAGAGGGATGAACAAAGTTACTAAACACACCATTAGCTTGGGAACAGCTATAGGTTACTAATCAGATCGTCCTTGATCCAGAGGAACTAGTTGATACATTTTGGCTTTTTTATCCATCTACCCCTAGCAGGTAATGTGTTTCTCAAAGAAGGAGATGTCAGCACTATGAAAACTGTTTTATCTGTAAAGGATGGCTGAAGAGACACACTGAGCATTCATGGGAATTTCAAGACAGAATGGTGGGTACTGTGGGCTGACTGCCTTCTGACATGCCCACAGGGGAACATAGGGAGCTGTTCTGTAGAAACATACAAAGGAAATGCTGATGAGCAACTACTATATGCCAGGCACTGTTCTAGGTACGGGTGAGCCTGCTGGAAACAAACCAGACAAAATCCCTGCTTTTGTGAAACTCGTATTTAGTAGGGTCCAGGAAACAAAGAAGATAGGCAGTGAGAAAGAGAGAGAGAGAGAGAGAGAGAGAGAGAGAGAGAGAGAGAGAGACAGAGAGGGAGAGAGAGACAGAGAGAGAGAGAGAGAGAGAGGCTATTTCCTGACAAGCCAATGGCCTGTGAGTTCTGTGACGACCCCTCGTGGTTCTCCAATAAAGTTCCTGCTTGCTTATGCCAGTTGAAATTGGTTTCCGTTACTTGCAACCCCAGGGGTCTTAACTGAGACTCATATGAAATGCATTTGACTCCATATCCACTCCCTTCACCACCATGTGGAGTTGGGGAGGAAGGGGACTTTGGGAGATGGGTAGGTCAGATGCCAGTGGAAGAGAATGAGAACATGTCCCTTGCCGTTGTCTGCCCTGCGCCACATCTCAGGTCTGGGTCTCGGAGCTTCCAGTGTCCACACTAAGGAAGACCGGAGAAGCTGCTTCCCCCGATACTCGGCGTGGCCAAGCAAAGGTTATGCGATAGGCCGCGTTTTATGCTCTACCGCATCCAGGTATTATGCTTATTTCATATTTCTACATCACTGGGCGATAAGCAAGGAAGCACATTATCTACTCAGGCTTACAATAATAAATAAAATCATTCCAAAACAAGGAAAAACCCTCCTTCCCCCAGGGGCTCAGCAGGGAGAGGCGAGGCAAACAATACCGGACAGAAATATGGCCTTAGACGAGTTCAGGAAGTTTTAAATAGACCGTGGTGCAGCGTGGCCGGGCTTCCAGGGGCTTTTGGAGAGAGCAAAGGAAAAGCTATTTGGATGGCGATCAGGCTGGTGTGCGCGGCAGAGGGGCGCAGGTCCTAGGACAGCGTGTACCCCATCCTCCAAGGAGCCTGTGTTCTTCGGGACTTTGGAACCATCAGCTTATTAAGTAAGAGGAGAGAGAGGGATTTTTAACAATTTTTATAAGAGCACCTTGCCATTTCGCCAAATCTGCTTTTATTTTAATGACTCCTACAGGGAGATGCAGACCTTTCCACTTTCCACTTGCTGATTAATTTCCTGTTGACTCTGAAGGTAACTGAAAACCTTTGGATGAAGCAGAAATAGCCTTCATGCGAGTGATTCTTGGTCAGAGACTGGGTCACTTGGGGCCAGCTTGGAGGGGCCTCCTTTAAGCTCTGGGTGGGTGGTTGGTTTTGGTTCTTGTTGATTTACAATGTGTCCACCAATAAACCATTCAACAAAGAGCCCTTCTTCTCCCTCTTCCAGTGTCCTGGGAGGGTCTGCCGCGGGTTCAACTCCGGAGCCCAGTGCTGGGCTAAGTTATGAAATAGGATCTGCCTGGCTCATCCTCCCACCCAACCCCTTCCTGTGACTTTTCCCATCATTGAGATACTTTCTCTCTCCATGTTGAGGTTCCTCAATTTCATGCATTTCACCAAGTTATCACAGTCCGCTGAAAAGAAAACACTTTTCTGTAAGTCATGTACACTTGGGTATGAACTGAAGTCAGATGGCTTCTGCTCTGGGCACCCATATATTGACCTTTGCATTTGAAGGGCACGGAGGTTAAAGGGGAAAAGCAATGGCTGGTTGTTCAAAGACTCACATCGACTCTGGTCTTTAGGCAAAAATGCTGGGTTTTGGGGGCTAGGCTCTTCACTTTTTAGTCTTCATTTTCTTAAAAAATGCTATTAACATCAAAAACGTCACTAAAGATAATTTCTAAAGTTTATCCTGCTCTTAAAGCTGAGAATTCTGGTGTTAGAAAGGGGTATTTGAGGGGGAGCTCTAGCATCGCCGGTCACCAAGCCAATCACATTGTGTTTCATCTCCTTTTTATTATTATTATATTTTTATTGATTTCACAGAGGAAAGGAGAGAGAAAGGGAGACAGAAACATCAAAGATGAGAGAGAATCATCGATCGGGTGCCTCCTACACACCCCACAATGGGGATCAAGCCAACAACCCTGGCACGTACCCTGACAACTGTGACCTCCTGGTTCATAGGTCAATGCTCAACCACTAAGCTACACCAGCCGGGCTGCTCCACCTCCTTCACCTCAATACCAGGAGCTCTGAAGTCACCTTCCAGCAACTGACATCCATTGTCTGCAGCTTTTCTCTCTGGGAACTCCCTGTCAGCATTTCAAGTCAGGAGAGCTACGGTCGTTATTATGAGTGTCTACTCAGACCTAAAATACCTGCTGGCCACTTAAGAAGTCCTGTGCCCAGGGCACCTCCCGGACCATTACGCCAGCCTTTCTCACTGCAGTGGGACAGGACAGCAAGATTCTGGAAACCCACGGGATTCCATGCTCCTCAGGCCTGAGGACCCATTCAAAACCCAGGGAACACCAGGGTGGAGATGCCTTGTCTTCTAGGCCCTGCCCAGGTGAGGGAGCCACTCTACCTCACCTTTCTTCTCCTTAGAATCTATGTCGATAAGGGTGTCTCCTCCTATGACTCTGTGTTTCACAGGGGAAACCACATTTTGTACCTTCTTCTCTCCCGACCTCTTGCATTACCTTGAATAACTCACATGTCAGCCTCCTGGCTGTTCCAGCCCCTCAGGCTCCAGGATCTTCTTGTCCATCAATATGTCCAATTAGATTTCTTTCAGCCTAGTGTTCACCCAATGAATCCGAGGACTCCCAAGTTTCCATGGACAGTTCTCCGTGCTTCCCCTAAGCTATTCTTCTCTACTCTCTGTACTGTCTCTCCATCTTCCTCTGTCTACCTCACTGTTTTTCTCTATCATTAGACACCAACCCCATTCCTTCATCCCCTCAAAGCACCACTAACAAAAGACTGTGAGTGTAATTATATGGATAGTTTCGTGCGAATGAAGGGTGTTACACACAGAATAGCAGGCACTGATTTAAACTTGAACATCAAACTTCACCATCTTCCAACCCAGCAGCCATGGAAAACTCCAGTTACGTAGAATTATTTTTTACTTTTGGGGCCACATCCATCCACTCAAGAGACTTTTTCATTTTTCTCTCTCACTGTTACACCCTGCTCCCTCAAAATTCCTGATAATTTGCTGCCTGCAGGGAAATTCTCTTTTCAACATCCTGGGCTCAACTAGCCTCTGGGGACTGGGACACAGCTCTGTACTCATTCACTTGGCTAAACAGAGGGCCAAGGGGAATGGCGAGTGGTTAACATGACTTTTTCTTTTCAGTTGTGTCACTTTTTGAGCAGAGCTACCCTCGTAGGTCACGATTTCCGTGTGTCCGCTGTCCCTGTTCTGCTGTGCCCATTCTGGTCTGAGGCCAGTTCCTTGATTTAAAAATCCACCCATGACCAAGAGTGCCAGACCACCCACCTGGTGCAGGTGGGAACAGCAGAACGTCAGAGCTGGGAGGGACCCACAGGCAGTCCTGCCTGCCCCCCCCCCCCCCCCCCCCCCCCCCCCCCCCCCCCCCCCCCCCCCCCCCCCCGCCAGCACTTAGGGGTGAATAAGATCAAGAGCAGGCTGGGACCAGCTGGGCAGGTTAGAGGGTTCACGGGAGGATCCCAGCTTCCTGGGTTCACATCAAGGCACAGTGGTGTGGCTTTGGGTGGGTTACTAACTTACTAGCAGGCTGATGAGATAAATGAATGAATGCAGGCCAAGTAGTTGGCATCAATCTCATTATGACCCAGGGTCCCATAGCCAGTTAGGATAAGCTGGACCCAGACACCAAGCTTCTCAGCTTTCAGGCCCCTGTGCCTCTTACTTTGCCAGACATTGAAGGGTGACACACAGTTGAGCCCACAGGTCCTGGCCATCTCACTGGGGAAACAAAACCACTCCACCCGCAACTATCAGGGGCTACCATGAAGAACTGGGGGCAGGACAAGGCCGCGATTCTCCATCGTGGCTGTGCATCAGCACTGTCTGGGGGATTTTGAAGTCAGAATCTCTAGGCGTGGAGCCGAAGCATCGATCTGTTTTAAGCCTCCCCGGCAATTTGGATGTGCAGCCAAGGAAAAGAATCATCGGCCGGAGTAACCATGACACCTGGATAGGCCACCTCAGTTCAAAGAGGTAATGCGATTTGCTTTTGATCACAACTTCAGAAAGCCTGAACTTGACCAAATCGTATGACTTCTCTTCCAATCTTTTTTTTTTTTCAAGCTCTCATTGATTAGGCTTTTTTTGTTCCAGACTGGACACTTGGTCCACTGACCCAACATAATAACCCTCTGAGGCTAGTCCTTGAATTAGCTCCACTTTACAGAGGTGGAAACAAAGGCCTGGAACCATGATGTCAATTGGTCAACGTGACACAGATAATGAACAATGGATGTGAGACTCAGACACACGCCTTCCGACCCAGAGCCCATGGAATGAGCTCAGTGGTTCTCAACCTTCCTAACGCCGCGACCCTTTAATACAGTTCCTCATGTTGTGGTGACCCCCAACCATAAAATTATTTTCGTTGCTACTTCATAATTGTAATGTTGTTACTGTTATGAATCATAATGTAAATATCTGATATGCAGTATGTATTTAGGTGACCCCTGTGAAAGGGTTGTTCAACCCCCAAAGGGGTCACAACCCACAGATTGAGAACCGCTGAACTAGACTGTGAGCCCATCTCACTGCCCGACTCCTGAAGCATCCTTTCTCCAAAATGCTTATCACCTACCACCCACCATCTGAGGGCAGAGCTCGCCCCAACCACCACCAGCACCACCTCCACCACGTCTTTGACAAAAGGCATCCCCTCCCAAAGCTATGAGACTTGAAGGAATCCTTGGCTGAAGAACTGTTCCAGACTTGTTAACATCAAGAAAAATGAGACTTTGGTATCAAAAATCCTAAAGGAAGACTATCTCCCTGCATCCAGGATGGAGACAGCAGCAGCTGTGTCATGGGTGTCAGGCCATGGAGCACGTATGTCTGAGCCATCACCGAGCCAGGAAAGTCATTCTTCCTGCTTCCCTGGCCGGTGAGGACAGAAAGGAGGCACCCTGGGCACTCAGCAGGAAAGGGCTGAGCTGCCTGACGCTCACAGCTGGCCCAATGCATCCATGTTCAACTCTCCTTACCTTATTGGTCCTAAACTCCTCACTCTGCGAGGACCTAAGCTAAGTATCTATCATGGTCATTTTGTTTGTTAGATCAGTGGCAACCTGACCGCAGGGATGATTTCTACTCTCTCTTATGCACCTACATGGCCAAAGATGCTTCCACTTCCCATGAGCCTTCAAAAAGGTCAAGGCCAAGGTCCTGGCATTAGAAACACAGACAGTACCCGAGAGGATGTTGGTGATGTTGTCCTACCTTCCCTGCCCAAAAAGTACATACAGGCTGGGGCAAAAGTGGGTTTACAGTCGTGAGTACATGCGACACAGTTTGTTCTTGTATTATTATGTATTAATGATTGTGTTATCTTCCATACTGTAAACCTACCCTTGCCTGCCCTGTATATTCTCTAAATGATAACGGGAGACTTTTTTAAAAGTCAGTTACTTGTCTTTTAAACATTCCTTGTGATATTTCCAGAATATAATGAGATAAACTTGGAGGTCTCTGAAGTCAGCTGAGAGCTGGGCAGGCTCTCCCTGACTGCAAAGCCCCTTACTGCTGGGACTGAAACCTGGTCTCTGGTCAGACAGGGAGTGAGCTGTGCAGCTGCACTTTCAACAAGTCTGAGCCCCATAGTACCCAATAAACATGACTCAAGTTTTCTTGGCTTCTTCTTTCCTTTCAGTAAACCTGTCATTTTCATAAGAACAATATCACATGCAAATGGGACTTTCCAGTGTTTTCCAACAGATCGGCAGCTGGTCCTCAGATTCTCACCAAAACCTGACTTTCCTTCTCCCTGTAGCCATGTCTGGGCCATCAGGACCCTGCCAGGCACAGAGTGGAGAGGGGGTTCTTTTCGTGTTTTCTGGGTCCTTGGGAACAGCTCAAACTGCCCCAATCTTTATGGATTTGCCCCAACCGGACATGTTATCTGATATGATACTCATCTCTCTTCATCCTAATACCCCCTGTCAAATGTGCAATCACATATGAAAAGATGCTCAATGTCTTATCAGAGAAACACAAATTAAAGTGACGATGAGGTGTCACCTCTCATCTGTCAGAATGTAGGTCATCAACAAATCAACAAACTACAAGTGCTGGCTAGGATGCGGAGAAAAAGGAACCCTCGTGCACTGGTGGTGGGAACGCAGGCTGGTGCAGCCACTGTGGAGAACAGTATGGGGTTTCCTCAAAACATTAACAGGGAACTGCCTTATGACCCAGCAATTCCACTTCTGGGAATAGATCCGAAGAAACCCAAAACACTAATGGGAAAGGATGTGTGTACCCCTATGTTCACTGCAGCGTTATTTACAATAGCCGAGATCTGGCACATGCCCATCCATAGACAAGTGGGTAAAAAAGCTGTGGTGCATTTACACCATGGAATACCATGCAGCTGTGAAAAAGAAGGATCTCTTACTCTTGCAACAGCATGGAGGGACCTGGAGAGCACTATGCTAAGTGAAATAAGCCAGACAGAGAAAGACAAGTATCCCATGATCTCACTTATATGTGGAATCTAATGAACACAATAAACTAGCAAACAAAGTAGAAACAGACTCCTAGATACAGAAAATGGACTGACAGCTGTCAGGGGAGGCAGGTTGGGAGGCAAGGGGAAAAGGAGAAGGGATTAGCAAAAGAAGAAAAACCCTCATAGACACATGCCTCCTTGAGACAAATGCAACTACAACGCTGGTGCTGCAAACCAGCAGAAGCCCTCACACCCCTCCCTCCAGGGTAATGAATAATACATGAGCATTTTCAGGAATTGCTGGAAGTGTGACACCCACCCTACTCTTTCCAGATTTCCTGGAAGAATCCTGATTCCTTTCTGACAAATAAGTCCATTAAGCAGGTAATGAAATTTGCTTTGATTCTGAGACTTTTGTTAAGGTTTCTCGTCCATCAGACCATTCGGCGGGAAAGCTCCCCCTGCATTGGGCCGTGCATCGTGATGGTCTGTTTGGAAACCTGGGGCTGTAGTCCACTTACAGAGTGACATAGGCGAGGGGAGAGCAGCCTGAGCAGGCGGGTGCAGACGGGTCTCTGGCTCTCCTGCCTCTCACCTGGTCCCCCGCACCCCAGGTCACAGGGGGTGAACATGGACACTCCCCTGGAAGCCCACGGTCATGGGAGCATCCTGCTTTCTTCCCACAAAGCAAATTTCATGCTGCCTTTTGGAGAAGATCAATATGACTCATTTATTTTCTTTTTTTAAAAAATATATTTTTATTGATTTCAGAGAGGAAGAGAGAGAGATAGAAACATCAATGATGAGAATCACTGATCAGCTGCTTCCTGCACCCCCCCTACTGGGGATCGAGCCCACAACCTTGGCATGTGCCCTTGACCTGAATTGAACCTGGGACCTTTTAGTCTGCAGGCTGATGCTCTACCCACTGAGCCAAACCGGCTAGGGCAATCTGACTCATTTTTCCTTCTGAGGGTTACATGACGACCTGCCATAGGCCCCAAATTCAACAGAGTCACCAGGGCTGTGTTGCCAGATGTGCTCACTCAGTCACACTGAAGGCCCAGAAGGCCTATGGAACCCACAAATGCAATCCAACACTGGGGCCCCCACCAGATCAGCAGGGCAGGGGTCTCCCTGCTGCTCCCCCATCATTTCCCCTGAACCCCACCAGCCCCTCTGGCCTCCTCTTTCATCCTTCCCTCCCTCCCTCCCTCCCTCTCCCATTCCTCACATCCAGTCTGGTCAAGTGGGAGCAGGATTATTCTCATCCGGAGTCCTTGGCGGATCTCACCAACAATGCCCGGCCGGGCCAGAGCGTGCGGCGTCCCCACCCTTCCTTCCTGTCACCTTCCGATTTATTTCCTGCAAGCTGTGACCCCTCCTTGGGAACATTAATTAGTCGTGACTCTTTTTTTATTAGAATTCTAGGAAAGTGATAGCCGTATGACTCACCCGTCACAGCTTAAAACAGTTTTCTCTATTTTTTTACAAATTTTTTTAATTAATTTCAGAGAGGAAGGGAGAGGGAGAGAAAGAAAGATCAATGAAGAGAGATCAATGAAGAGAGAATCATCGACCGGCTGCCTCCTGCACACCCCCTACTGGGGACTGAGCCCACAACCTGGGCATGTGCCCTTGAACGGAACAGAATCTGGGACCTTTCAGTCCACAGGCCGACCCTCTATCCACTGACCCAAACTGCTGGGGGCAGTCTTCACTATATTTGGTGGAGGCAGATGAGTGTTTGGCTAGATGCTTACTGTATGGATTTACGACCAGCTGTAAGCATTCTGGGAAGAGGGGGAGAGGGGGACCAGCACCACTGGTTCCTAATGAGGCTTCGCCGTATCACTAAAACCCCGAGTGAAAACAGATGGGCTGAAATATCTTCGCATGATCTCATAAATGGCTTTATTTAGGAATACAGCAGATTTCCTCAATCATGTTAGTTTTAAGAAGTTATATTCTACCACTCTGCTTAACAAGAGGGTGATTTTACAAACTATACTGTTATCTAAGGAATTTGATAATCTATACAATCGTGAGCTTGTTAAATAAACTATGTAAATGTGTGTGGCCCGTCTAAATTAACTCGGGCCTAAATCAATCAAAGTCTCGATAGACCATGATTTAATTAAACTTGAAAGCGTGACTCACAGCACTGAAGTAGACTGATGTTTACTGCCAAGAGCATCGTCGCTGTGACAGATAAATGAAGGGCAACGGGTCCTTCAGGACTGAAATTAGAGGCATCAAGATGGACACAGCTGCTCAGCCGGTGTGGCTCAGTGGCTGAGTGTCCACCCATAAACCAGGAGGTCACTGTTCCATTCCTCATCAGGGCACATGCCCAGGTTTCAGGCTCGATCCCCCGTGTGGGGCGTGCAGGAGGCAGCCAATCATCACTAATGCTTTTCTCTCTCTCTCCTCCCTTCCTCTCTCCAAAATCATGTTTTTTAAAAAGGTGGACACAGCATTGGAAGTGTTCCTCTAATAGCTCACATATGCGCCTGTAGGGCAGTTTCAGAACAAGCCCACAATGTAGTCCTGGGACGCCATAGCTGTGCGTTTTCATTCTCAGCTTTCCTTGCTCCAGTTTTGGGTTTTTATGTTTCTCCTCACCTTCCTGTAAGGAAATACCTTTTCTTTTCAGTCCCGGGCTCACCTTGCACATATGACTTTGTACTGTATCTTCTCCCTTCCACCTCATCTCTGTCCCCGGCAGCCCATGGGTCTCAGTGCTGTGAGGTGGGCCTGCTCATGAGGCTCCCCTCTTGGAGTTGATGCAGATGACCCTCCGCCCGGCCGAGGCCTCTCTTCAGCCAGGTGTCCCCAACAAGGACCCGTGCCAGCTGTCGGGGCCCCGGGGCATGGAGCAGAAGACATGTAGGCATGAGTGTGGGTACCAAAGCTTAGTCACCCCAGAAGACTGGCAGGTGTGAGCTTGGGGAGCTGGACAGGACATAAGCCCAGGATCTTCAGGGACCCTCAGGGCACCCAGCCCTGCGTCTGACTTAGGAGCTGGGGCCCCACCACCAGGCTAAGGAGGGGACGTTTGTCTCCATCCTAACTCTTTCCTCCGGCCCTTTGCAGCCCATCCACCCTGCCCCACCCATGACTGGCTCCCCACTGGGGTTCACTGTACCATGGATTCTCTCTCCACCTTTTGCTGTTAGAACCTTGCCGTTGCTTGTGTAGTTTAAGGAGAGTCTTTAATGCCTCTGGCAAAGGAATCGGTAACTGGGGAGTTTCAGCCTCTGGCAGGGAGTCCAAGGGCTTCTCTTCAGTGAGAGGCTCTCTGGGGTCCTCCAGACCACACAGGGCTCTGGCCCCTGCATGGCCCCACAGCAGGGCCTCTATTTCCCCACGACCAGCTGGCTCTCTGAGTTGCCGGGATAGAGAAAGGTGGTCCCATGCCCCAGGGAGGCTGGGACACACGGGGCTCCCAGAGCAGGACAGGGCCAGGATTCCCCCCTGCTGGCCATGCCTGCTCTGGAGGTTGGAAGGAGCCGGTGCAAACCTTTCAGCTACTGTCCCTTCCTTTCCTTCTCCAACAAGAGCGTGATTCTTCCTCCCTGAGTTCTTGAACACTCTTGGGAGACTGAGACAGAGAGATGCAATGTTTAGGATCAAGTTTAAGATTCCCCAGAATTTTCCTCAAGAATAGACAAAACCCAGGGCCTAAAACCCTCCTCACTGCCAACTGGGATCCATGAGGAAGGAGATAGATAGATAGATAGATAGATAGATAGATAGATAGATAGATAGATAGATAGATAGATTTCAGAGGGGAAGGGAGAGGGAGAGAAACATCAATGATAAGAGAGAGAATTATTGATTGGCTGCCTCCTGCACATCCCTCTCTGGGGATCGAGCCCGCAACCCCAGAATCAAACCCGGGATCCTTTAGTCCACAAGCCAACACTCTAACCACTGAGCCAAACCAGCTGGGGCCGGACCAACGTTGGAGCACTGGGAGCTGAAAGCTTCTCTCTCCTCTGCATCCCTGGCTCCCACGAAGGGCGGCCTCCCTCTGAGCGGCCGGGCCATGCGTTAGCCTGCAGCGCCACCTAGCAGAACCAGAGGGCACTGGAGGAACACCCAGCTGGAGGTTTTGGTTTCTTTGTTTTTGTTTCTTCCACAACCAGCAAAGGGGGTTTCCAGGTCATTCACAGAGTTCTGGGAAGTGGGATTTGTGTAAAACCCTCCTGCACCTGATGGAAAACATTTATTAGCGTCTGATAAGAAAAATGTGGCCGGGACTGCAGCTCTCCAAACTGGCATTTTTCCCCTAGCCACAGCTGGGACTGCAGTTTTGCTTCAAGAGTAACCTGATTTTGCCTCGTTACAGATCTTGTCAATTTTGAAACTGACAAAGAACGACCCTTTCTCCTGTGTTCTTCCCTTTGCCCTGTCTCCTTTCCTCGTCCAGGGCAGATTTGTGTCTGCAGGATGCCAGGAAGCCTGGAGGGACAGGCGGCTCACCAGGGGCAGGGTCTACAGGCAACCTGGGCAGACAGCAGTCACGGGGCATTCGGCTGGCCTCATGATATTGCTGTCCCCCTCCAGGTTCAGCAAAGTGAGCCGAGGCTTCCCCTGCTCCCACAAACCAGCCCCAGGAGGAAACACCTGCCATGGGTATGGAAGCTGCCGCTGAGCAAGAACCAGGTGCACCCTCCCCAGCAGGGACATGGCCCTCCCCATCATGGACACCAACCTCACTCACCATCACGGACACACCCCCGCCCAGGCTGAAGCAGCCTCTCCCACAGATATGGAGAAAGCTCTGAGGGAAACAGAGACTCAAGGATGCATCTAAGATTCCAGGCAAAAGCTGTTTTTTTGTGTGTGAGTTCTCACCCAAGGATATTTTCCCATGATTTTAGAGAGTGGAAGGGAGGGGGAGGGGGACAGTCAGAGAGACACATCGATTGGTAGCCTCCCATATGAGCCCCAACTGGGGCTGGGGATCCAGCCTACACCTGGGGCCTGAGGTACGTGCTCGGCTAGGGCAGCAAAAGCTGTTTTGACAACCATGTTGGGAAGAGACAGCCTTTGCCTTTTAAAGGGTCAGAAGAGTGTGGAGGTTGTGCACATGGACTCTGGAGCCAAAAGCCTGGGTCCACGTTTGCTGTTCTGTCACTCAAGCTCTGCCTAAGTTCTCGATTCAGTGAGGATAATTCCAGCCTATTCCACAGGGTGTTGCTGAATGTTAAATGAGAGAAACTATATCAAGTGCTTAGGACAAGGCCTGGCATGTGATTTGATTACCTTGGCATTTAAAGGAACAACCCCGAGCTTCCTGGTTTGCTAATAAACAGCCGCTGCTGTCCTGCCCGCACCCCCAGACTCCCCTCCCCCACCCACAGGCAGTCTTCATTCCTAACACAGCCAGCTGTGCCCGGGAGCCAGGCACAGGGCAGACTTTTGCATCTCCCCACACTGGCAGCAGGAATGGGAGGAGGCAGACAGCTTTCCAAACTTCTTTTAGGAGGAAGCACGCCCAAGAGCTTAAAGACCACTGATCCAAATGCTGCTCAGCTGATGCCATCCCTGGATCGACAATGCCATTACTTGTTTCCACCTGCTGTTCTGACCACTCTCCCAACCCCAGGCCACCTCAGGCTGAGCCTTCCCAGCCGGCCCTATGGCGGCAAGGCCTCCCCTCGTGTTTCAGTTATTAGATACGAGATTGTAAGTTTCTCAAGTGTAGGGAGGCTGCCTGGCCGCTCTGTGCCCCCAAACAACCATAAACTCATGTAATTTGGGGTCCAACACCCAGATAATTTGGAGAGTGATGCCTCTTCTGGATCCATGAACATGACTGACAGTCGGATATTATTAGTTAACTATAATAATTGACTAATAGCCAATGGACACTATAGCCAAATGAGAACACGTCTTAACTTTTAGAGCATCGCATACTGGTCGGCCTGTGTCTATTGTCACTGACTGAGCCGTTATTGTTTTCAATCAATGCCTCACAAGAATCAAATTACAAAACATTAGGAATGGCCTATTTCTTAGCGTCTTTTCCCGCAAGGTGAGTGCCTTAAGAGTTTACCATTATAAACTGGTGAACAAAAATAGATTCAGAGGCAGAGCAACATCAAACAGACTGTCAAATTACAGCAACAAGGACAGGGACGTTGGGGGGGGGGG
>PVJC01043876.1:0-14343 GCA_004026665.1 Murina feae
GTGTAGAACAGAATCTTCCCAGCCAACGAGCTTTCAAACCTTTGCCTCAAATTCCCAGGAATATGGTATATATATTTCTGCCTGATTTTATTTATGTTTCATTGTCACCGACGGAAGTGTCTACTAAGGAATTTGGATGAAAGGGCCTCTGGGAGGAACGGTTGATAAATGGGTGTCTTTTCTGTGTATGGAATTTGGAAGGAAAAGCTTAAATACGACTGAGTTAATATTTATCTCTCCCCCTGCAATGATTTACTAAGAACAGGACCCGAGAAGGCAACCTCCCATCACCCCCCCCCCCCACCTCCCGCTTCCTGCCGTCAATATCCTAACTCCCACTGCACGGGGGGTGTTAGGTTACCGCCCTGTCTGCCCTTCCCCCCGGGTGCGTTTATGATTATACTTCTAGAAGGCTCGCACCGAGATAGGATTAAAGATGAATTCATTTCCGAAGAAAGAATCGACAGGGACATTGGAACTCAGTGGTCCAGGTTTATAGAAGGGGCAGGAGTTTGCACTAAACCCTTCAGGAAACACAAGTATGGATCCTGAAAGGGACTGTCAATGCATTGCCATGGTAGCCCTTGTTAACACTGATGAAACAGAAGGAAGATCTGGGAGAGAAGAATGGATTTTTAAAGAGAGCCATAAAGCAGCCAAGATATAGAAAGTCAGGTCATTTGCTAGCAACCTATTGGGCTGTCTTTTTTTTTGCTTGTTTTTTTGTTTTATTTTGTTTTGTTTTGTTTAAAAGACGCAGTGTATTTTGAACAAATGTCAATTTCATTATTGGAACTTTTAAAATTCAGAGTCATTCTTTATAGCTTTAATATCTTCAGTCCCCAAGTCTTTCTTCTTAGTGAAGGTCAGTGAGTAACAAAATCCATCCATTCATTCACTCACTCAACAAATGCTTAAGGCCCAGGTCCCAGACCGTGTCACTCCGGTTACAATGTTATAAAAAGTAACAAACAATGTGACATTTTCTTTCTTGTTGGAATGACATCATTTAAAATATCTGAACTACTTTCTACCAGCTTGCTCTTCCCAGAGGCTCCCAGGGTCACACGCCCCTGGAATGTATTACTTTGATGAATTTAGTTGCCGTGGAAGGAAGCAGCTGACCCGAGAGACTCTGTCCGTCTTTAAGGGAACATCTTTTGGTTGTGTTAACATTCAGCCGAAAATGGCAAGAACCAACCTGGAAGTAAAGAGTTAGTTCTGTAAACTGGTAACCAGAGGTTCAGTTATTCCGTCTCTCATTATTGAGTTTATTTTGCACTACAGGCTCAGCGCTTGGAATTCATGCACGGGTACCTAGGCCTGGCCTGCGATCAGGGCCAATCTTCCCCCGGTGTCGGCAGCCGGCCCCACCCCCCACAGGTTGCCCTCTGGCCCTGCCTGCACGGCTTTGGTCTGGCACTGCCCATGTCTGCTGCCACCCACCCCTAGTTCCCCGTTCCCCATGAGGCGATCGGAGCCTGCTGGCACGGGGGAGGGGTGAGAGGTTGGCTGGCAGGCCCTGATCCGGCTATTGGGGTCTGCGGGTTGGGGGCAGCTCCTGCATTGAGCATCTGCCCTCTGGTGGTCAGTGCGCATCATAGCAACCGGTGGTTCTGCCATTCGGTCAATTTGCATGTTACGCTTTTATCATATAGGATGAGACTGGCTTTTATGTGATAACTCTCTCCACCGGTACTGGATTGAGACATTGATGGAATGAGGCTAAAGCAAGAAAACTGACTTCCAGACTAGACTTCAAAAACCAAACGTCCCTAGGTGGAGAGTTCCTCAGATTGCCTCGCTCCTTATCGCGCTGATCAGCACGCACGCATGGAATGAACGCATTCTGATGTGAGGGTCATTGTCTCTGTCTCCCACCAAACCTCTCAGTTCGTTTCATCGCCGTCCTTTCTCCTAAGAATCTGTTGATGGCAAATCTGCATGTGATGAGCGGGACAAGAAGGAGACAACGGAAATGCCAGCAATCACACATTTCAATCTCCATTTGTTGGCGGACACGCAGGCAAAAATAGAAGCGTCGTCACCTTACAGCCCTGCCTTTGGCGTTTCTGTTTCCCTAGGCTCTCGGGGAAGTTCCATTGAATCCGATGTCCCGACAATAACCAGCAGCCTTTAGAGGCATCCCATGATTTTAAGGGGAAGGAGGGTCTGTATTGATCATCTGAAATGTGCGCCGATGAAGAAACTGAGGAAATGTGCTCATGCTCAGAGCAGACTCAGCCAGCAGTGTATGCCGAGGGGAGAGGAGGTTGGGGGGGGGAGGGTTGTGGGGAGGGAGCTGTGTCTCACTGCCCGGGCACCTCCTTCCCTGCCTATCATGGTCCCAGGCGCTCAACGTGAATTCGCTGTTTTCCGCCACAGGCACAGCCTCCTGGTAAACGCCCAGCCGTTTGCTAGTACAAGGGGAGGGAGGAGAGCGCCTCTGGTGGCGATCCCCCTTCACTACAGCTGCACAGCGTGGACGGGAGGACAGCCAGGGCTCAGGGAGCCCACGCAGTGCAGGAGGCTGGGAGCTGATTCCCTCAGGGAGACCAGGTGGGCATCACGGGAAAAGAGGCCTTAGGGTGGGGAGTCGTGGGAACCTTCCCAGGTCTGGAGCCGGGTTTGCTTTCTCAGACACTTATCCACAAGCCAGGGCAGAGCTGGCCAACAGCGGGCCCGTTTCCACAGCCTTATGAGCAGCAACTCGCGCGGCCTGCGGCCTCTCTCCTCGCTCAGGAAGGGGATGGCCGGCCCTGGGCAGTGTCAGCGCTGGCGGAGACCATGGGGGTTCGCGGAGAGCCCGTGACCATGACATTGACGGTGCACCCGCCTTGGCCGCGGCCTCCCTCCCGGCACCTGGGGAGAGCGCCCAGGCCCCTAGGAGAGGGCTGTGTAGCCTCACCCACAGCAAGCACAGGGATGCGCTGCTGGGTGCCCCCGTCTGAACATATGTAACAAAGCGCACTCACCAGTAAACACGCTGCTGCGCACGGCAGCTTGGCACCTCTGAGATGCAGAACGGGGCCGAGGAGGCATGTGCCCCACACAGCGGCCTGCCCCCTTCACCAGCTGGCCGCCCGCACACGCGTGTCTACAGGAGAAGGTGGGAGCACATCTGGCCGCTTCCAGTTCTCAGCGCTGCTCCGGCGCGGGCTGTGGGCCTCGCGTGTCCTTGATCCATCAGAGGAGCCACATCCTGACGCTCCCTCCAAGCTGGGCTGAGGCTGGCGTCTGAGCTGCTTCTGCTTCTGGGGTGACCTTGAGCTTGTGTTTTTAACGGCGGGTGACCCCGCTCTGCCTTCCCCCGCCCAGATAATGCTCTGACCTGGGGAGGGTGGAGCTGGGATGCTGCCTGTTACCACCCGGCTTCTCCACGGCCAGGTCCCGCGCGGGAACACTGTTAGGGACATTCCAGAAGCATCTACCTGACATCCCACTGCTCTGACCGCCCAGGGCTGTCCAGTGTCTGCCTTTACCAGGCACAAGGGAGGCAACATTTCAGGAGCCTTTTTTTTTTTTTAAATCAGAGAGCATGGACTGTGTGATTGGGGAAAAATGAATTAGTAAATTCTAACGCACAGTGCTAAGTCCTGGTTTTTATGGCTAATTAAGAAAGTAAGTTTTTTGCAAGCGGACCATGCTCTTAAGGGAGAGCCGGCCTTGCGAAGGCCTCCTGCTGTCCTGGGGGTAAGGAATGCCCATCTGAGCAAGGTCCCGCCCTCTCGCCGAGAACCAGTCTCTTTCGACGAACAGATCGGACTTGAGCATCATTTAGGGCTGCGGTCCCAGCTCCCTTTCCCGGCCCCGTCCTCAGATGGCGTGGCCCTGCTGCCTAAACCCTTC
The DNA here is from genome assembly GCA_004026665.1 of Murina feae. Lineage (NCBI taxonomy): Eukaryota > Metazoa > Chordata > Mammalia > Chiroptera > Vespertilionidae > Murina > Murina feae. Next base: position 3,850 of record PVJC01043876.1, read on the forward strand.
GGGATGAGTCACCACGTGGACGGACAGCTCAGATGCCGAGCCTCGTGCCACGGCGAGTTACCAGCAGGAGCAGCCTGAGGTCTGTGCACACAGAGGCCAAGTTCCCATTTCCTACAGACCTTTCCATGGCCACACTGACCATCGTTCCATTCCAGCGTCGTCCTCACGCCGTTGGCCTGGCTGTGAGCCTGGAGACAGAGTGCCTGGTGGGAACCTCTTCCTGGGGAAACCTTCCTCTTGACCGACCCACCTTGGACTTCAAGCACCTTGCAGCTGCCTCAGCTGCCTCAGCTGCCACACGGCATCCGCATGACATGGACACGGATGCGCCAGGCTTGGACGGCGCTTGCGTCCTACCTTGGGAACAAAACATACACGGGGCCGGGAGAATCTACAATTCTAAAAATAACTGTGACATAATTGAACTCAAAGAGATCCAAGACCAATGGGCTTGGGATGGGAATGCATTTCAGTCTGGGTTTTGTGTTTCCTTTTATTCTCAAATCCAATCTGTCAGAAATGACAAAAAAATCCTTTCATTGACGAGAACGTGATGTTTTGAATACATTTTTTATTTTACTTTAGGGCTTGTCTTTTCAACTATATGCAAATATCATTTTAGCCTATAGAAACGTGAGTTTCCTCCTGAAGCACTCGTTGGAAACGTATGGAGTAATTTCCCTCCGACCTCCAGGTTCACACCATCGCTGTGGGAGAAGAACCCCTTAGGAAGTTCTCTCCACGTGAAGACGCCGATGGAAACCAAACCACGCCCTTCACCCACCCAAACAGAGGTGACTCTCCTTCAGTGTCACGTATGCTCGGCAGGGGTTTTCCATTATGTCCACGTACACTTATTTTGGGCCACGGAAATGCACAGTTATTTTTATGGTGGGTTATGTCTACGTGGACCTGGAAAACAGACAAACTTACTAACCTCAGTGCATCAACACGGTGTGCTGTTTTTACTGTAAGCTAGTATGTGGAATGTCTACACGAAAAGAATAAATAAAAAATAGTGTTATGCAAATTAAGTGAAAGAAGCCAGCCAGAGAAAGACAAGTATCACATGTTCCCACTCCTATGTGGAATCTAATGAACAAAACAAACTGATGAACAAAATAGACGCAGAGACGTGGAAGCATGCAACAGACTGTGGAATCTCAGAGGGAAGGGGGAGTGGAGGGATGGGGAGAGATCAACCAAAGAACTTGTATGCACGTGTGCATGACCTATGGACACAGGCAATAGGGTGGGGAAGGCCTAGGAGGGATAGAGGGGGGACATCTGTAATACTTTCAACAATAAAGATTAAACAATTTCTTAAGAACTGTACCCCGAAGGAGGCTGCATTTTTGCAAAGCTGGTATTTGCTCAGTAAGTTAGAAACAATTAAAGGACTTTCCCCAAGAGTTTTGAGTGAAATAGTCAACAAGAGCAATGGAAGGGGCCCCTGCACGCTGTTCCCTCGTGGGGAGCAGAGCGAGCGGCTGCTGAGCTCAGTTAGTCGCCTGCCCATCCCCTGGACCAGGTCAGGGGTCCCACTACCGTCCCTGCAGCGCGGGAGGTGCTAACAGGTGCGTGAGAACCGGCGCTCTGCAGCATCACACGGCGCTGGCGCCCCTGACTTCTCTGACTGTTTGTCTTTGCGAGTCAGTATCTGTACACTCGGCTGAGCACAGATAAGGAGACTACGGGGACCGGGGCTGGGAAATAGATAAAGGGTCTCGAAGTGGAGACGGTCGCAATGGCCCACGCCACCCCTTCCCACCGCTTCCTTGTGCGTTCCCGAGGTCTCTGTCTGAGTTTGGAACTCCGGCGGGTAACAGAATAAAGAGAGCAATACATGCAGATGGTAAAGGAATGCCTTTCAAATGTTAACCCCAAAATATCAGACAAAACTAACCCCAACTCCGCCGTGCCCAGCCATTGGAGGAAGCCGGCAGATCTGTGGCGACGTATCACAGATAAAGGCAAGGGCCACTTGCTCATGAAAGATGCGACTCAGTGTCCCACTTAATATTCTCAATCACCTGGGGCCTGGAAAAAAAAATTGAAAACCTTTTTGATAAAACAGATGCTGAATGGCCTGGGTGGAAAACCAAGGGAGACTTGCACCGTGTGATTATTATAAAATACTGCACCCCTGGCGCCAAGTGTGGCCTTTGATCCCAGGGCATTTAGGACAAGACGAGCAAGGAGGTTTGTGGTTTGCTGGAAGTCTGAGCCTGCAGTCCACAGAACGATTTCAACCCCAAGCCCCCTCTTTAGGAAATAAAATTTATTGCAGGACGGAACAGTCCGTTTCTCCAAACCACCAAACAAATAATTAGGAAATTAAAACGGAACGACTGTGAGCTATTAATTCAATGAAAACAGTGCAGTGTAAACGCATACAAAGCAACCTGGTGCCGCAGGAAATAAAACAGGGAAAGGGCGTAGAGCATGGACAAACGGCCTTTTCATTCACGAAAAACTAAGGTCTCCAAGGAACTTTCGGGGTAACTTGCGTAGGAGTTTATCACGAATCCATCAGCAGGAGAAGCACCCGGAGCTGAGAGAGGACCTGCTAATGTGTGCTGCGCCCACTGGAGCAGAAGCAGGAATGTCTGGCGGTAATATTTCTCTCCCTCGCTCCAGCCATCCGCCCGTCATGGGTCACATCCGCCACGCACCCTCCGCAGACAGTTGCTCTGAGTTTATATTTATCAAAAGTTAGGTCTTGAAACTGATGATGCGTTGCTTTCCTTCTGCCCTCCAAGTGTAACGTGAGTCCTAAATTAACTGATAAAAATTCCAGAATATTACCACATAACCCCTTGTAAATAAACATGTCTTTCCATTGGTGGTTCTACAGGGGAAAGAAGAAAACTTTCCCTAAAGAAATAACACCAGTAAGAGTGAGTCAGGAACAGCCTTGGAGCTCCCTTAATTTAAAAAACAAACAAACAAAAAAAACCAAACAAAAACTGAGCTTAAAAAACTGTTTGTCTTGTGAGTGTTTTTTTTTTTTTCAGGTTCATTTCCAATACATGATTTTCCTAGGTATTATACTCCGTTAGACTGCTAAATCATTACAAGTTTATCTAGCTTCTGAAGTTTACTTTTCTCTTCCACAAAGATGTTATATCTTAAAAATAACTTTAATGTTATATGGAATATGCTAACTTTGCAATATCAACAGAACTTGGAAATAAATGAAATGTGCCTTATTTCACCAACAGAGTGTTTTATCAATATACAAACAGAAAAAAAAAGTCATGTAATGAGATGATTAAAAAAAAACACATGCGCTTTGTGTCTTAAAGGTTATCCATTTTGGTTTGCAGTAATTGATCCCAGTCACTTCAAATGTTTAAAACATTCCAAACCCTCAGCCAAATGCTGGGGACGTCCCGCTGCCAGGATTCCAGCCGGGAACATTTCAGAAGGCTGCTTGAATCCAAAGAGAGAAAAAAATATATATTATAGCTGAGCGCCGTACGCGCGCTCTGCTCCCAATGAAAACCAACGCCAAATAGGCTTTCATTAAATTGGAACAAGATGACAAATACTGAAGCTGAAAATGCATGCAGTCAATGGAAACATTACACATTACATAAGGTCTCTCATGGATAACGAAAAAAAAAAAAAAATCGAGACAGCAAAGACAAGAAAATATTTTCAATATCTTAATAGCTGTCTCCTCTTTCCCCTGAGACACACGAGGAAAACAGGTAATGGCCTTGGAAACTAAACTTCAGGTTTCTTAAACAGCGAAGGAGGGATATACGTTAATTCATGAATTTCACGAGGAGATGCTACACGTGGAGGAAAATGCATAGGAGTTCCAGACACAGGCTGCCTGGAGGCCCTCTTCCCGGAATCAGACGAGGGGAGAGCCTCACTGGCTATGAACTTGTCCTTCACAAGTTACACGCACGGGAGACTACACACTGCAGGCCAGCAAAGACCTTATGGCACAGTGGTTTGGGCTCCACGCTCCATCCCCTACAAAGGTACACACACACTGGCGAGTAGTGCTTTGTGCAGCTCAAGTGGGCCGTGGCCTGGTCCAGAGACGGCAGAGGAGAATGTGTTCTGTCCTACTCTGTAGGGACCAGCAGACCTGCACCATTTCCTTCTGACCAGGTAGTTGAAATATCACCCATCGCTGACGCAAACTCCAGGCTGCTTTCCGCAAGCAAACAAATACACTTGGAAGTGACCTGTACCAACTGGGGAGCCCACTGCTCACTGTCCCCGCACGGCCAAGGCACCTCCATCACCAGCTTCTGCCCGCTGCCTGCACTCTCAGGCATGGCTCCCATCCAGGCAGGATGAAGCGGACAGCACAAGATGTCATCATGTTTAACACAGCGTACAGAAAGGACATATGCACCCCTATGTTCAGAGCAGCACAATTCACCATAGCTAAGATTTGGAAACAGCCTCCCATCAGCAGATGAGTGGATTTGAAGTAAACGGTGGTCCATCTACACAATGGAATACTACACTGCGGTAAAAAAGAAAGAACTCCTACCATTTGCAACAGCATGGGTGGACCTGGAGAGCATTGTGCTAAGTGAAATAAGCCAGTCAGAGAAAGATAAATATCACGTGATCTCACTCAATTGTGGAATATAATGCACAACATAAACGGATGAACAAAAATAGATCCAGAGACATAGAAGCATCAAACAGACCATCCAACCTCAGAGGGAAGGCAGGGGAAGGTGGGAGGGAGGGCGCGTAAGAGATCAACCAAAGGACTTACATGCATACATATAAGCATCACCTATGGACACAGACAGTAGGGGGCTGAGGGTATGTGCTAAGGGCGGGAACAACAGGGAGAGATCAATGGGGGGAAAGGAAACATATGTAATACTTTAAACAATAAAGAATTAAAAAACAAAAATGAATGAAAGAAATTGGGCTTTTATAGAAACTGAACAATATATTAGTGTTCCAAATACCTTTATCATGCAGACTATGATAAACTGTGTGAATATCACATTTTTATCCACACCCCTAAATATCCATTCGTTGTTAACCAAATTAAAGCACCAGTGTCCACTTAACTAGTGTTGTTGATAAAAGCACATGAGCAGAAAAAAATTAAAAAAACCAATGTGGATTTAAAACTCACAAATGATTTGTTCTGAAATGCTCCTTTTACTATTTTTGGGTGGAGGTTGACCACCAGTAACTGAGCCCCTGGAAAGCAAAAGTCTGGACAAGTGAGGGTGGGAGAGGTGGCTACTACACCCTTCTCCTGCCCCTAGGAAAACCAGGCTCCATCCTCAGGGGGAACACTGACTCAGCTCCCCACGCCCACAGAGATGTGGGTCACCTGGAGGGAAGCCAGAGACCAGTGCAAGGTGACGAAAGGAATGCAGCGAATGACTTACTAAAAACAAAAAGAGAAAAATCCAAATGTGCGTAGATTGAGGGGGGAAAAAAAGGAAAAATGACATAACTGTTTATGGAGCACAATGGAATTATTATAATGACTTAAAATAGTCTAATCTAGGAGAAAGAAGGGACTGTTTCGAAGAAAAGAATTTGTAGGTGAAATCCTTCCCTTCCCTCGCCGCTTTGGAGGGCGTCTGGATTTTAGCATCTTCAGAAAGGAGTGAGAATGACCACTGGGCACATGTCCGACATTCCAGACAAATGTAAAAAAAAAAAAAATGATAGCCATTCTACACAGGCGGGGAGAAAGTGAGGGACCTCCTGCTTCTTGTCAAACATTAATTTTTATGTTTTATAAATAAAACATGTTTATAAGAGTATACGCATTCATCCTTCCAGCCTCGTGAGTCTCTTTGCTAAACAGCGTTTTTAACTTGGAATATTTTCATTCTCCTGTTAATGGGCTTAGCATGTAAGCAGCACCCACAATGCATAGGGAGAGCGGCAAAATAATAAAATATTTGAAGTATAACACCTCTTGCTAGAAGTGGTTGGAATAGTCTTGGTCCCATTGGACTTCTTAGTGTGTGAGTTTAGTACTTTCATTCTGCATATGTAGCCATGAGAGCGCCATTGTAAAGTGACGTTTGAAAAATTATTCATTAGTACTCCCTCCTCCCCACCCCCCGAAGCATTCTGAAGCTTTAACATTTTACTTTTTATTTCTGTGGTAACAAACTTGGTTGCGATGATACTAGAGGCACATCTGCTAAGGGGTTAATTTTCTGAAACAGCCAGGCAGTAACGGACATCCTAAAGCTATTCCTAAAATGCTTAGTATATGCATGTGTTTCAGAAGTGTCATATCAGGGACAAATCGATGGGCGAGGAGTTGTCTGGTCATATTGCCGAGGGATTAATCTCGCAGACTAGATCCTCAGCACGCTTGCCTCTGGCATTCTGTGTGCGCACGGTTCCATTTTAACCATGAAAAGGCTCCTCGTGCCAGACGGGGAGAGCCTGCCCACGGAAGGACCTCCACCATTTGATATTCAATCCTGCAATGGAGGCCACTAACTGGATATCGCCGAGTAACAAGATGAATGGATCGTGACCCCGGAGTGGCAAAAAGACAATTCATCTTTCTGGCCCAGTGGCATTTTTTATCCAATATTCCCATCACTTCTGCTCAGTCTGGGAATGGTGGATTGATCAATGCCACATTAGCAAGTCCTTGAAACCAGAGCTGGGAATTGAGGCAACCCATTCCTTAAGCTTCAATAATATTCTAGTTTTGCCCTCACTGCTTTGGCTCAGTGGATAAAGGATCGGCCTGTGGACTGAAAGGTCCTAAGTTCGATTCCGGTCAAGGGCATGTACCTTGGTTGCAGGCACATCCCCAATAGGAGGTGTGCAGGAGGCAGCTGATCAATGTTTCTCTTTCATTGATGTTTCTAGCTCTCTCTCCCTCTCTCTTCCTCTCTGTAAAAAATCAATAAAATATATTTTTAAAAAGAGAATATTCTAGTTTTGTTTTGTTTATCAAGTCTAAAATCAAGGACTCATAACTGAAAATCAATTTGGTCCTCTAGACACACTGGCAAGCAGCTGTAGAAAGGACACTGTAAAATAATCCAGTGTCTATGAGAAAGAAATATATAAACGACGGAGAGCTCACAGCTCGGAACTTCCTGTTTCAGAGCTTCTACGAAACTCTTTGAAATTATGCTGCCCTCAAAAGAAACAGCACTTCAGTTATGAAGAGGATCAATTCCACCCCAATTCGTTGGTTAATTGCTTAACACCACATGGCTTCAGCGTGCAATCTTACGTGTTTCACAAGCTAAGTGGGGTCAAGCAGATGTACATGTGGGCAATGCTAATCCATATCACTCTTTGTTTCCATTGTGCAAGGTTAGGTTTTTTAAAAAAATATTTTCATTGATTTCAGAGAGAGGTAGGGAAAGGAAGAGAAAGATAGAAACATCAATGATGAGAGAAAACGATTGATTGGCTGCCTTCTGCATGTCCCTACTGGCGATCGAACCCCCAACCCAGGAATGTGCCCTGATGGGAATCGAACCATGACCTTCTGGTTCATAGGGCAATGCACAACCACCGAGAAACACTGTTCAGGCTAGTTTTGTTTTTATATTTAAGTTGCTGGGAGACGGGGTGGGAGGAGGTAGGTCCATGTGCTCTTCCCTTCTGCTAATCAAGTGTCCATGACAAAAATCGCTCTCAGATTAGTTGTCTAGATGCAAACATCAAGTAGGCAGAAAGAGAAGCCAGTGGGTTATTCCCCAAGAAGCTACAGGCCAAACACAGCTCACCTTAGACGCACGCATGACTTTCCTAATAAAACTACATTGTGGGTTTTGAAATAGCCTGAGGGTGGTGTTTATCGGATTCTATTACTAAATTTTGTTGTGAATCACCGTGTGCTAACTACAGACGATTCTTGGCTGCAATTGCGACTATAAAACTGTGATTATTCTCTGTGCCCTAGTGTGTGGTTTCTGGTCAGTGAATAGGAACTCTAAATGACTCCTGTGTCATCATTCTGAGCTGGCCACCGTTCAGTCGGTATCTATTATATCCAACAGTTTTGAGATGCGGAAGGAAACTGTTAATGCATATTAGAGGTACCATTATTATCATGAACATGCCAGCAACCCTTTATGATAAAGTGTCATTGACTTCCTGCCAACTCTCATGGATGGTGACATTTTGTTATTCAGTCTACTAAAAAAAATCCATAACAGGATATTAGAGGGTACTTAAAAATCACACCAAAGCCAAGGATCAAGCAAAAGGAATCTTGCATCTTAAAAAATGGTAACTGCAAAGTCCACTAATGATGTTTGCCAGTGTCTCCTCAGGCTAACTTGATTAGTGCATATTGTGACATTCTAAGATACAAATCTTCTGGTAGCATATACACATGAAGTACAGTACACTTGTGAAATGGTTATTTCTATACTTTGATTATATGATGTTCACACACACCTGTAACATCTGGTTTTCAAGTTCTCTAGTTTCCTACGTTCTTCTTCTCCCGCCTCTTAACTTGTATGTACCACTGTAGACTCATGCATGGGCGGCTTGGAATAGAGACAGGGCCATTCACAGCATTTTTGCTTCTTGTTTTTAAAGTAGCGTGACTCCATCACGTTGTTATTTAAGCAACACAACCCTCTTAGATGCTTCATACTACTGAACTAAACACTCTGTTTTCTAATGACTTGTCAACAAGTGCAGGGAAATAAGCAGGAACAGGACTCAGAAGCAAAGACCAAAGTAAACAAATGTGTCCCTTAAAAGGACATTTTCTGTTAGTTATTTTTAATGATGTGCTACGCACAGAGGGTGATGGAGGGGGTCTCATTAGGAGGAAGCTCTCTGATAGCATCGTATCCCACTGAGACAAACTGCCACTCACTATTCCTTACTCTTCCTTTCTCATTAGACCTTTAACCTCAGCCTGCGCAGACACCCACAAATCTTACCGAGTCTTAAGAAAATAAAATCCTATCCTTGTTTCGTTCCCCTACCTTCAATTTTGCACCCCAAATAGCAATAGCTCTCCCTATTCACTATTAAACTTTATTTTAAAGTAGCCAGGGCATTTTCTTCTAGTTTCTCATTGTTTCCTCATACCCTGCATTCGAAAGACCACTTCCTTAAAAATTAATTTCTCTTCTTTTAAAATAAGATATTTTATTGATTTCAGAGAAGAAGATAGAGGGAGAAAGATACATAAATATCAATGAGAGAAAGAATCATCGATGGGCTGCCACCCCCATCCCCCCGCACACCCCCTACTAGGGATTGAGTTGCAATCCTAGCATGAGGCCTGATTGGGAATCAAACTGGTGGACACTCAACCATTGAGCCCCACCAGCCGGGCTAATTTGCTTTTGAATCTGTGTAACACTGTGCTGTCTGTAGTCTCGCCCTCTTTCTCTCCTGTTCCTTACCTGTCTCTTTTTTGGTTTTCACTTCTACCCCCAATGGTTGGTGGCTGACACTCTGTCTTCTTCCTGCCCCCAGAACCCCCACACCAGAGCCCTCAATCATGCCTCCCCAGCTTCGTCTGGCACCCCAGGTCTGCAGCTCCAATCCCCACTACTCTTCTGAGCACGGCTGTGCTTCTCCAGAAAGGCTGGCTAGGGATCGGTGGCTGGATGTACCCAAAGCCAAACACATATTTCAGGTGACATGTAATTAAACCCATTAAAGTGACGTTGGCGTGTGAGCCCACCATTTACTTCATCCTGCAGACATGACTCAAGCTGGGTGGTAAGGTGAGAGATGGTGAGTGCATCACCGTGACCGTTTCTCAGCTCCGGCTGGCGCCCTGGTTTTGGGTTCTCCCTCTTCCCAGTGATACCAGATGTGCTAATGCCTCCTATTAGTGACCTCAGCTCTCTGTGCTCAGGCAGGTGGCTACAATGATGGAAAGCAGCCTTAACTGTTTAAATCCCATAGCTCTTATAGGATTTTTTAAAAAATATATTTTTTTATTGATTTCAGAGAAGAAGAGAAAGGGAGAGATAGAAATATCAATGATGCAAGAAACTCATTGATCGGCTTCCTCCTGCAGTCCCCACACTGGGGATCGAGCCTGCAACCCGGGCATGTATTGAACTTGGGACCCTTCAGTCCGTAGGCTGATGCTCTATTCACTGAGCCAAACCGGGTAGGGCTGAACATGTGATTTAAAAAATAAAACTTGAGATGAAAGGACCTAATAGATAAAACAGCCATCCAATGTGGTATATCAGCAACTTGAGAATACTTACAGATAAACTACAAGTAACTAAAAAGCAGGGAAAGCTCATCTCAGATCCTATTCTCCAGAGCATTTCTTTTTAAAATTGAGGGAATAAAACATTTGAGCCATGTGGTCAGCTTATGCCTGAAATTGCTTTAAGCTAAATATGCCCGACTCCCCCAATTGTACTTCAAAAGTCAGTCTCTTTGTGCATTTTGTAGAGAAAGAAACCAGTTATGGAAAGGAGAAATATTCAGAAACATAGAAGAAATCTCTGTAGAGGTAGCCTTAAACATTGATTAAGTGCCAGCTGTATGCAG
>PVJC01043877.1:0-14345 GCA_004026665.1 Murina feae
CTCTTTTCCCCCCACAGAAATAACCATCTTGGTTCCCTGTAACATTTCTGTCTGGATTTGTTGCCTTCTGGGCCTTCCACACACCTGTTACCTAAGGCTGTGCTTCATACTCTATTGGGGTTATCCTTGCTTTCTCCTGTATTGGACGCCATCTTCTTGGTTTCCCTGTTGATTTTGATGGAATATATATTCTCCAGTAGACTCTTGAGAAAGAGTGGACTTTTGGGAGATTTTGCTTCTATAAAGATATCTAAATTCTGTCACCATTGAATATCAGGGCATTGCATTCAAAATTAAAAAATAGTCACTTAAATTTTTTTTTATTTTAAAAAATAGATACGGCATGCTCATGAAGCGAATTTTAAAAGATTCTGGGGTTACAGATGTGGGAGTTTGTTTGTAGCATGAGGGAGTTCTTGGGGATGGTGAAACTGTTCTGCATCTGATTGTGATGGTGGTTACACCAGTTTCTACCCATGTTAAAACCTGTAGAGCTGCTGTACAGCAAAACGTTCAATCTGAATGTCTGGTAGTTTAATACAATGAAAAACAAATGAAGAGAATTTAAAAGTGCAAAAGGGAAGTCTCTTTTCTTCCTCTTTCCCTAGCCTTCCAGCCTTCCTTGGCGGAAGGACCCACTGTTCTCATTCGCTTATGTGTTCTCCCACTTAGTCGCTCATACAGACGTTCACAGGTAAATCAGGCAGAATGGAAGGAAGTTAAATTTGCTCAAGTATTTTCTGAGGCTGCTAAGATCAGTGCTCTGAGAACATATGTAAGTGTGTAATTAATCGACCCAGGCACTAATCCATTACAACGGTTTCTCCTGCAGTTGGCAAACACGAACTGACTGGGCATAAAGTTGCTGTGAAGATACTCAATCGACAGAAGATTCGAAGCCTTGATGTGGTGGGAAAAATCCGAAGAGAAATTCAGAACCTCAAGCTTTTCAGGCATCCTCATATTATTAAACTGTAAGATCTGCTTATATTCCTAATATAATCCTGTCACTTTTTCGTCATTGTTGTTAACGTAATTAATACGCTGAGGGAGAAAGATGACTGACATTTCTTTCGTCTGATCTTGAGGGGTTTGAAGTGTCTTCCTGTTCATGTATTAATCTAACCTCATTCCAGGTCACTTGAGCCTGTGTTCCTGTATTGCCCTTTGTGCTTATCAGCAGTTACCTTCCTCATTCTTTCTTATCTTCTGGATCAGTGCCCTTGCGATAGAAGGTTCAGGGCCCTACTTGCTGCAGGACCAACAATGAAATAATTTGCTAGTCCAAACCCTTAACTCCCGAATTTCCACATGTCAGCCTCACTAGAGACATGCAGCAAATCGGGTTTCCCCCCGATGCTGCTTACTTCTCATAAAACAAATGACAGAAAATGGAGTATCAGGAACCCACTATTGCAAAAGGGTGGTAATGTTACTGTTGTTGTACACTTGCCAGTTGTAGGGGTGTTAGATCACTTGTTTACTGCTCAGCTTTATTCTACAGGCTGTAAGGTAAAGCTGCTTAGGCTTTTGTACTGAACTAGCCGACTCTAAGTTGGTTTCCCTTTCACCTCTTCTCACTTGATGATGCGCCCTGGTGTTCAGTACTGTCCATATGCTGATGACCCCTACACATCCCCTGTTCTGAAGCCTCTCCCGGACTCATGCCCACTGCCTGCTCTCCATCTCCGTAGGGATGTCCGAGGAGCATGTGACACTCCCCGTGGCTGTTACTCTCCCCAGCGTGCTCTTCCCACAGTTGTCCCCATCTCAGTGAACACCCAGTTCCTCTCGGCAGGAACCGTGGAGGCATCCTTCACTTCCCCATTGCTCTCACTTCCTCCCATCCGTTCCATTGCTTCCTTCTCAGCTCCTTCATCGCCATCAACCTGGGCTAAGCTGCCTTCATCTCCCTCGTGGTCTGTGGCAGCAGATCCTGCCTCCATCTCTACTGCGCACGGCCACTTCTTCACATTGCTGCCACAAGTAACCTGTGACTAGGCCGGATCACGTGACTACTTTGCTTGAAACCTTCGTCTTGGAGTAAAGACCAAAGCTCCATTGTGGCTTGTAAGGTCCTGTGTCCTCCGGCTTCCACTCACCTCTGTGCCTCCATCCTGTTTCTCCCAGCTCACTGTGCGAGCCTTCTCACCGTCCTCGAACATGCCAGGCAGACTGCCACACGGGGGGGCCTTTGCCCTTGCTGCTCCCTCTGCCTGGTTCCCCTTCTTCCTAGATAGTGGCACACGTCATCCCTCACTTCCATCAGGCTCTGCTCAAACGGTACTTTCTCGGAGAGGCCTTCCTCGAGCACTCCATGTGAAAGGCTCCCCTCAGTTCGCTTTATTTCTCTTCACAGCCTGTTCCACCACCTGGGAGAATGCTCATTTAGTTCATGTATGTTGCCTGGCTCCTAAGGACATGAACCCCAGGAGGGCAGAGAAGTTTCGGTTCCTGCAGTTTTCTCAGCTTCTAGCACAGTACCTGGACTGTTAGAGGTGCTTAATAACTATTGACTGAATGAATGAATATACATGTTTTCATATTGGTAGATAATGTTTTCTCTCACCAGGTACCAGGTCATCAGTACACCATCTGATATTTTCATGGTGATGGAGTATGTCTCAGGAGGAGAGCTATTTGATTATATCTGTAAAAATGGAAGGGTAAGCAGTTCTGATTTAATCCTGTACCTGTTTGTAACTCTCCTTACCCCTTACCAGCTTCAGGACACCGGGAGGGAAGCTATTTTGTTAAGATGTCTGTTTGATACCCATTCCCCTTCGCCGTTGGTCCAGAATCAGACAGCGTTTAGAACTAGTGAGGACCTTACGGTTGTTTCTCAGCCTACTTACGCAGATGTGGAAGCTGAGACTCAGTTTATGTACTTGCTCAAGGTCACACAACTTCGTCATGACAGAACTGGAATGAGACCACAGAACTCATGATTCTCAGACAATGCTTTGGGGGCATAAAGATACTTTTAATATATATTGTAAAGTATTTCATCCTTACAAAATATATTTTTAAACACTGATAGATCTAGGCCTTGCTAGTGAACCTAGCCATATTTAAATTGCATTCACTTTTCTGTTTCCGAAATCTGATGTACCTGAAGTGGTAAAAACAGGCTACCTGAAGGACTGAAGTACACTTAGAGAATTTAGAGTTGGAAGGAACTTTAGAAGACTTTTTGAATAGTATCTTCAGTTACAGATACAAAAACTGAACTCTGACCCCTGCTGATAACGTTTTCTCACATCCAGGTCATTGGCACGCAAAAGACTTTACTACAGGAGCCATATCTAGCACTGAGCATCCATTCCCCGCTCCCAATCGACAGTTCTCGATGTCATTCACTTATTCTCTGTAGCATATGTTTTCTTCATCACACTCACCTCATTAACCTAGTTAATTTTCCTTTGCCATTTCTTAACATGGTTCGTGTAAATCTGAGGCATTCCACCTCCCCATTCACTGTATGTGCCCGCACCGCCTTTCTGCCTGGAAATATGGAAGTTGAATTGGCATCTAGTTTGCTTTTCCATTTCTTTGTCAGTTTGCTTAACATTATGGAGTCTTCTTCTGTGTTTACCTGTTGCATATTAACATTTCATTGTCATTATTTCTATATCAGAGGTCTTCCTTGTTTTCTGAAATTTTCTTTTCTGTAAGTAGCCTATTTTTTCTCCACAGATGTAATTACTCTTCTCTGAAGATGACAAGTAGCTAATTTTTTTTTTCTCATGTTCCCTGCATTGTTTCTGGACAGTCTGTGTGCCCTGCTCCCTGGTTTTTTAAAATTCACTTTATTGGTCTTTCTTTGTCTGTCGTGCATTGGCCCTTCCTTACTGGTTGTCCACTCACTGAGAGTGAGGTACTAAAGGCCCGGCTCATGACGGATGGGTGGGCCTCCGCACAGGTTGGTTAGGTAGGGACTTACCATTTTATTGGGGTTCACCAAAGGTCAGGAACAGCAAGCAGCTTCCCCCTTTCCCTGAGGGCACCTGGAAGCTGAAAGGGAAAGAGGCTGCAGGTGACACTAGTCAGTATGTTGACTTTCACGGAATCCCCATGTTTTCCTTCTGGGGCCTCAGCGCTGCCTTGGTGGCCTTAGGACAGAGCTGGGTCAGCCTTTACTAAGAAGCAAATCCTGGGTCTTACTTGTTAGCAGAGGAGTTTAGAACTTCATTCTTCAGCCAGTTGTTCTGTTTTTAGCCCACCTCTCACCTCCGCCTTGAAAAATTCCCAGGACTCCCCGTTTCTGAGCCTTTCCAGGGTTCTCTGTACAGACCAGTCATTACTGGCTGCCATGCCTGTAGGCTTGGGTTTCGGCATCCTCTGGCTGGTGAAGCCTTTCTCACTTTCATCCACTTTCCAGCTGGGTGGTTCCTCTCGATTCCTGCTGCCTCTTCTCTGGCTCTTTTTGTCTTTATATGCAAATGTCCTTTCAGTAACATTTCGGGGAGTGGAGACCAAAGGTTCAGGCTGCCATGTTTGACTGGAAATGTGCTTTGACTTTTCTAATCTTCCTTTGTAAATTTCCCCTCCTTCATCCTTTGTACTGTATTTATTGTTAATATGGTATAATCTTCATTTTTTTGTAGCCTATCTAGTTATTTTACCTCTTATATTTTGTTCAATTAAGTTTTCTTCTCTTTCACATTTAGAACACATTCTTTTTTCATTTAGTGTATTTCATATGATTGTTTTAAAAAAAACGAACGTACATTTTCTCTAGAAATAAAGGTGTTAGGTTGCTAATTCATTAGCATTAATTTTATAGGAAGGGTATCTCACAGTACTTTGATAACTTTTAAAGAAACATTTTTTTTATTGATTTTAGAGAGAGGAATGATGAGGGATAGAGAGATGAAAACATGGGTGAGGGAGAAACATTGACTTGCTGTCTCCTGTACTCCCCACACTGGGGATTGAGCCCAAAACCTGGGCATGTACCCTGACCATGCCCAGGTTCATAGGTCAACAACCAAGGACGGAGCCACCATGTCCAGTCGTACTTGATAGTTTTAATTTTGCTTTCAAAAATATTATTTCATCTTTTCTCCCAGATTGCCTATGCCATTTAAGGTATAAAAATCTCATTTTAGAATGCTAATTTGTGACCTGTATTAGGGAATTACATATTAGAGTTCTTCACCTTAAGTTTTAATAGCTTATTAGTTAAATACCTCTTCTAGGGAGCAAGCATGTCAAAGTAATGATTATGAAAAGAAAACAAAATAAGAAAATATAGATAAATGGAAAGAGAATTTTTAAAAGAATATTTAAAAAAATGTAGTTGTAGCAAAAGACAATCTTTTCAGTAAGTAAAGATAAATGCTTTTATATTTTATAAAATAAATGGAATTAAAGGTTTTCTTTTGTTAAAATGAAAACGTCTTTTATTTCAGGACATAAAGTGAGATGATTGCTTGTTAATTCATTAACAATGCTGTAAATGTTAGTCCCTCATATAGTCTAACATGTTATCCCTGCCACAGCATAACAGTGTCCTTATCCTGCTTTATTTTTCTTCAAAACACTGTCACTCATTTATTTTATTGTTTATTTTCTCAACTGTATTAGTCCCTCTATTGCTACATAGCATTCAACAGTACATGAGGTTTTCAATGAATATTTGTTAAAGGAATGAAAGATGAGATGTTTTGTGTAGGAGAAAACATACCTAGTTTTAGGCAGAAATTGAAACTGTCTGAAATAGCTCATGAAATATAAAGGAAAGCAAACTATAACAATGGAGTCATGAAAGTGGTCACATTAGAAAGTTGAGTTACTGATTTGGGTTCCAAGATCCTCCTAGCATTTTTGTTGGTGCTGCCTAGCTCTCCTCTGCATTTCAAAAATATCTTATAAGTGAGGTCTGTGCATTCATACAGTTTTATAGATTGGACAATTAATTTCTGTTGAAAGACACACCTTTAAGAAGCCTCTCTACTTTTTTTAGCTGGATGAAAAAGAAAGCCGACGTCTGTTCCAACAAATCCTTTCTGGAGTGGACTATTGCCACAGGCACATGGTGGTCCACAGAGACCTGAAACCAGAAAACGTCCTGCTGGATGCACACATGAATGCCAAGATAGCTGATTTTGGTAAGGAGATTTTTACAGTTTCACCTGTTCATCACGTTCAGTGAACATGGGTGGCATTCTTCAGATAACTTACTTTTATGTCATAGACTGAGTATCTTCACCATTTTGTTCATGAGCATGCAAAAAGGAGGAGAGATCTAGGAATTCTCTTTTCTTAGCTTTATGTCTTTAAAATTGAGTTTTGTGACAGTAGGTAAACAGTGGCAGTAGAGACATCTCTTGAAGGAGCCCATTATGTGTGAAGGAGAAGTTAGCGACCTATTTCCAGTATATTCTTTTAATCAATTATGGAGCAAGAGGTAAGAGACTAGAATGGAGTTATTCAAACTTTGGAAGCCAGAAGATGTACTATATGAACAAAATTATTTAGGGGAAAAAAAAGGTAAGGTGTTTTAAATGATAGAAAAACAATTTCAACTTGAGAAAAATTATATTTCTGCCAGAAATTACAGATTTTGACAGATTATAAGAAATGAATTTAGTTCCTTTTATTTCCTATAGAAATGGCCATTGCCATTGTTAAATCTAACAGAAAAATTAATCGAATACATTTTTGAGAAGATATAGGGTCTTTTTGTAGTAAAATTATGAGGGAACTTTGATTTTCAAAATTATATTTTATTAAAGAATCAGAACAGGAAAAAAAAAAAAGAATCAGAACAGGGATTAAGAGAAACTTTCAATTTTAATTCTTATCTGTTCTACATTTTTCCCTTAGCAATTTCTGTACTAATAAAATTTAAACATGCCAAGTTTATTTTAGTAAGCACAGTGACTAAGAGCTTAATATATGCTCATTAAGTTGGAAAAAATGCACGAACTTTCAGTGTTGAAATAGATTACGAATTTTAGGGCATAGTGGCAAAATATTTAGGAATAATAAAACTGTAGGATTTTGTTGGAGTAAAGAATAAAATGATGTATTACTTTAATGCAAACTCAATGGTATTGTTGAATGGAGCTTTGTTAATTATATCCTTGGGAAATCTTGAGTAGTGGATTTTGTGCATTTTCAGGTCTTTCAAACATGATGTCAGATGGTGAATTCTTACGAACAAGTTGTGGCTCGCCCAACTATGCTGCACCAGAAGTCATTTCAGGAAGGTAGTATCTGATGCTCCCTGCCCTTAGTACATCTATGATTGTCTTTTTCTCCGGGATTTTGTTAGTCTGGAGTGCCTATAGTGTTTAATTTAGTGAAAGGATCAGAACATAAGGCTTGTTCTTTTCTTATCCAGAAAGTGTTCTGTTTTAAGAATAAAACATTGTAATCAAGGCCTCCGTTTATACAGGAGAATGTTGGTGTGCAAAGTCAGTGTTACATTAAAGAAATTACATGAGCGTAGTTACCATTTTATTCCCTAGTGGAAGAAATTGGATGTTTAAAACTAGTGAGTTTTAAAGGTACGTAAGACTTAAAAACTTGGTTAATTCAGAAATATCTCGTAGTTGGAAGTGGCTTACTGTTTACTTAGATCAGGGGTGGGGAACTGTTTCTCTGCCAGTGGCCATTTGGATATTTATGATTCACTTAATAGAAATTTATGTTGCTATTAAAAATGCTCCTAGATTTATTGAACTTCAAGTCCTGCCTGCAGTTGCCCTGGCAGGGCCAGCCCAAATGATTTCATGGACCTTATAAGATCTGTGGGCTGGATGTTTACCATCCCTGATTTAGATGAAGAATTAAAATTGTAATGTGTAGCTTTAATTTTTCAAATAGATAGTATTTTGTAGTAGCTCAAGGTTTTATGATAAAGTGTCTTGGAGAATTGGACTCAAGTATTAATAAAATCTTCAGAATTCATTTGTTTTGAATTGTCATTAAAAAAGTTATTTAGAGACTGCAATACTGTAAGAATGCCAACCTCTCAAATTACTAAGTTAATGTTTGAAACAATGAAAATCTTTGTAACTTGCACCTTTTTGAATAGTTCAGATGACAGGGAAGTTTAATTTTTTTTTTTTAAAGAGTAATTTTTCTTCACTGTATCACTGAAATTCAAAACAGAAGGTTGATTTTGTTTACTAGTTTTTATAGTTAACTTTTAAAAAAATACATTTTTATTGATTTCAGAAAGGAAGGGAGAGAGATAGAAGCACCAGTGATGCGAAGGAATCGTTGACTGTCTGCCTCCTGCACGCCCCACACTGGGCATGGAGCCCACAACCTGGGCACGTGCCCGGACCAGGAACCGAACTGTGACCTCCTGGTTCATAGGTTGATACTCAGCCACTGAGCCATGCTGGCTGGGCTATAGTTAACTTTTAAGAACTTTTATTCAAACCACTTGTCTTTGTTTGAATGTTTCAGATCCTGATTAATTTGTAATGCAGAAATATTGTAGTACTTTCTTCCTATTTTCATAAGCTTGCTTGCCTAACCTGCTCAGAGAAATTATATTTCTATAAAATCATGGCTATGAATAAGGCAGAAGTATCCTAATTTTAGATTTAGCAAGTTTTATCATTTTATATTAACTTAGTGTCCAAAATTCCTTAAAAAATATCATTTGTGCTATCTAAATTCCTTTGGGAAGTAAATTCAGCATCTAGATACCGGAGGCAGGGTTAAATAAATGAAAATAAATGTATTGTAATTATGCATATATGCAGTGGGCCATGACTGAAGTCTAATTTTCCTAGTTTGCATAAGGTCTTTCTGTAAGATCCGAATGAATGGAAACTTGTACTTTCAAAACAATGTTTATAGTGGGAAGAGATCAACCAAAGAACTTGTAGGCATATATGCATAACCCACGAACAAAGACAATAGGGTGGTATGGCTAGGTGAGGTCAATGGGGGGAAAAGGGGATATATGTAATACTTTCTACAATAAAGATTTAAAAAGCAAAAACAGTGTTTATTGATCCATTCAGCAATTTCTTTGACAGGTTTAAAGAAATCCTTTCTCCAAAGCCAGACTTTGCATGGGGTATCTGACCAGTCTGCAGCTAGGCTGGTCAGCTGGCTACCGTGCACTGCAAATAGAATCGCCTGTGAACCAGTTAGTGTGGCTTCCTTCCAGGCTCAGGCCCCTTTACCTTGAGGAGGTCTTGGGTTACTTGAGAGACTGGATGCAGAGTCTGTCACTAGAGAATATTCTCAGTTGATGAAAGATCATTTCCTCTCTCTCCTCTGTAAACAAATAGCAGTGGTTTTAAACTCACTGATGATATATTTGATCAAGGTTTGGGACTATTGGTTGAATCTCATGAGGGCCATAGTAGGTAGAAAGAACAGAATTTTAGCTCAAGTCTATAAATTAAAAAACAAATTCCTGACTTTTGTTTTCAAAGAAAGTACTGATAGTATTAGTACAAAAACTCTTAATATGTAGTATACAGCACTGATTACACAAACTATAATAATAAAAGCATAATATGCTAATTAGACCGGACAGCTGGACGACCTTCTGGACAGTCTTCCTGGTGAAGCTGGGGCTGCGAGGGCCAAATCCCTTGCACGAATTTCGTGCATCGGCCTCTAGTCTATAATAATAAAAGCATAATATGTTAATTAGATTGGACAGCCAAAGGACCTTCTGGACGTCATTTTGGACATCCTTCTGGACAAAGCCGCAGTGGTGGGGGACGAGGCAAGGGTGGTTAGGGGCAAACAGGCAGGCAGGCGAGCAGTTAGGGGTGATTAGGCAGGCAGGCAGGCAATTGGTTAGGGGTGATCAGACAGGCAGGCAGAGTGGTTAGGGGCAATCAGGCAGGCAGGAGAGTAGTTAGGGGCAATCAAGCAGGCAGGCAGAGTGGTTAGGGTCAATGAGGCAGGCAGGCAGGCAGAGTGGTTAGGGGCAATGAGGCAGGGAGGCAGAGTAGTTACAGGTGATTAGGCAAGCAGGCAGGTGAGTGGTTAGGAGTCGGCAGTCCCAGATTGCGAGGGGGATGTCTGACTGCCAGTTTAAACCAGCAGTCAGATATCCCCTGAGGGGTACTAGATTGTAAGAGGGTGCAGGCTGGGATGAGGGACCCCTTTCCCTCCCACAAATTTCCTGTACCGGGCCTCTAGTATTTTAATAATTATTTATCAACTATCCATACTTAACTTTTTAAAATGTGTGTGTGTGTGTATATACATATATATATATATCTATATCTATCTATATCGATATCGATATAGATAGATATAGATATATAGATATAGATATAGATATAGATATAGATAGATATAGATATATATATATATATAATTGATTTCAGAGAGGAAGGGAGAGGGAGAGAGAGATAGAAACATCAATGATGAGAGAGAGAATCACTGATTGGCTGCCTCCTGCATACCTCATACTGGGGATCAAGCCCATAACCCGGGCATGTGTCCCAACTGGGAATCGAATCGTGATATCCCTGTTCATAGGTGGATACTCAACCACTGAGCCATGCCAGCCAGGCCATATTAACCTTTTTGGTGAAATGACTGTCTCTTCAGTTGCTAACCCAGTGGGCATTTCCTGTTGCAGGCTGTATGCAGGCCCGGAGGTAGACATTTGGAGCAGTGGAGTTATTCTCTATGCTCTGTTATGTGGGACCCTTCCATTCGATGATGACCACGTGCCAACCCTTTTTAAGAAGATCTGTGATGGAATCTTTTATACCCCTCAGTATTTAAATCCTTCTGTGATTAGCCTATTGAAACATATGCTGCAGGTGGATCCCATGAAGAGGGCCACAATCAAAGATATCAGGTAATAAAGCAACTTGCAGATTATCAGGTCTGATAGTGTCAGTGATATAAGTTAAGTGAAAGGAAAAGTTGTAGTACCGTATGTACTGTTTTTATGTTAAAAAAAATAGTGTATAGACACATTAATTTATTGTGTTATTTAAAAATACACTATACGGTAAGATTGGTAGGAGGGAGGATTTTCACTTTTGTGCATCTTTGCTAGTATTTGTTTTGAAATTGTAATAGTGAACATTACATTACTTTTTAAATTTAAAAAATAGCTAATGAAAAATAAAAGGACACTGAGAGGGCCCTTTTTGTAGTGCTTTGAGATTTTTCTACAGCATGCTTCATGTTTGACGTTTAAGTATTCTTATTAGGATTAATACTTTTTAGTAATTAATTTAAGTGTAGCTATTTGAGTTCCGATCTCATGAATTATTATACTTTTTCCTTTTGTTCATCTCAGGGAATGAGAACATTTTAGTGTAATCCATGACATACTTTTTGTAGTAGTAGATATTGAATCACATATGAAGTAGCTATTTTGTAGGCACAAAATCTGTCAATATTGCCAGTTTCTTATGGTTCAACCTAATAGTTTAAGTGAGACAAAGGCGATGGTGGCAAATCTACTTATCAAATTTGGGCAGGCCTTTTCTGAAGAAGACTCAAAATTCACTGCAAACTATGTTTCTTCTGCCGCTATGTTTCCTTTTTCCCCTCCCTCCTGTGGGAATTTCTCTTTGGGCTTATAATGAATGGCTAGACAGCACATTTCTGTGAGATGAGGGACAAGGAAGAAAGAGGTGCAGATCTGGGATTAGTAAACAAGACGCATGAGGGCAACAAAGAAGGAGGCAAGATCATGTGTAGAACTTAGAGCTTGATTCCTTTCCATGTATTCCGTGTGCTGTAGACCAGCCAGAAAGAGACCACAGCGGTTAGCGTGTGATTCCATCGGCTGATGAAAAAGACAAGTCATTTTCTAAAGTTTATATTTTAAACTAAGTGGCAGGTGCTTTTTCTTATTTATGTATTTTTTTCCAATTTAAATGTAATCTAAAGTATACACATTTCTTTTCCTGTTACTACAGCAGTGCTTTCTCCCTCTTAAGTCAGAGGGAGGCCACAGCATTTCCCTTGATAATATATACAATGAAATGTGAACCAGTAGAGGAAAATCTCAGTTTAAAAAGAAGTGATGCTATAGTATAATACATACAAATGGATGTGTATCCCAAATTTCAGTCTCATCTCTACTTAAAATCCCTTCTCCTGGCCCTGCCTTTTTCCTCTCAGGGAACACGAATGGTTTAAACAGGACCTTCCAAAATATCTCTTTCCTGAGGATCCATCCTATAGTTCAACCATGATTGATGACGAAGCCTTGAAAGAAGTGTGTGAGAAATTCGAATGCTCAGAAGAGGAGGTTCTCAGCTGCCTTTACAGCAGAAATCACCAGGACCCGCTGGCGGTTGCCTACCACCTCATCATAGATAACAGGAGAATAATGAACGAGGCCAAAGACTTTTACTTGGCGACAAGCCCACCTGACTCTTTTCTCGATGACCACCATTTGACTCGGCCCCATCCTGAGAGGGTACCCTTCTTGGTTGCTGAAACTCCAAGGGCACGCCACACCCTCGACGAATTAAATCCACAGAAATCCAAACACCAAGGCGTGAGGAAAGCAAAATGGCACTTGGGAATTAGAAGTCAGAGTCGGCCAAGTGACATCATGGCAGAAGTTTGTAGAGCAATTAAACAACTGGATTACGAATGGAAGGTAGGAAAGAAGGAGCGTTCTGACTATTGGCACATTTGGCAGACCTGTAGTGTTTCACAGACGAATTGCTTGTGACTCTGTTTTTGTCCATACTGTACGCTAGGTTGTGAACCCATATTATTTGCGTGTTCGAAGGAAGAATCCTGTGACGAGTACGTACTCCAAAATGAGTCTACAGTTATACCAAGTGGATAGTAGAACATATTTATTGGATTTCCGAAGTATAGATGGTATGTACATCCCAAAACAGCAAAGATGACATATTAGACATATTGCCTAACTTGGCTTTTTTGTCTTTGACTCTTTTGAAGCTTCTTGAATTGTTTCTAGTAGCTCAATAGAAAAAAAAAAGTAATAATATGAGATTCTGTGCTTTTGTGATGTCAACATTTGTAAATCTTGGTTCTTGTAGTCTTAGACTGTGTTGTCCTTTTAAGATTATGTTGTGGAATTTTTAAAGCCAGATGCAGTCTGATCCTAAAGCAATAGTTTCTGCCACATTTCTATTTTTTGAAGTGGTTCATTCTGATAAGATAAATGTTTTATTTACAAATAATTGTTGACTTTTCTGTAAGTTTTTATTAAATAACTAGAGGCCTGGTTCACGAAATTCATGCACGGGTGTGTGTGTGTCTGTGTGTCCCTCAGCCAAGCCTGCACCCTCTTTAATCTGGGACCCCTCGAGGGATGTCCGAATGCCCGTTTAGGCCCGATCCCACCACAATCAGGCCTAAACGGGCAGTTGGACATCCCTCTCACAATCCAGGATTGCTGGCTCCCAAACGCTCACCTCCCTGACTGCCTGATTGCCCCCTAACCACTCCCCTGCCAGCCTGATCAATGCCTAACTGCTTCCCTGCCGACCCGATTGTCTCTAACTGCCCTTCCCTGCAGGCCTGGTCTCCCTCAACTGCCCTCCCCTGCAGGCCTGGTCTCCCCCAATTGCCTTCCCCTGCAGGCCTGGTTGCCTCCAACTGCTGTCCCCTGCAGGCCATCTTGTGGCCACATGGGGGTGGCTATCTTTGACCACATGTAGGCGGCCATCTTGTGTGTTGCAGTGATGGTCAGTTTGCATATTGGTCGTTACTAGTTAGCGTATATGGGCTAATTAGCATATCCTCTTATTATATAGGATTATATAGGATTTCTTACTTGATACTTAATAAAATTTTTACTTTTCATTTGAGGATTAGGTAATAGTAGTAGCTTTTAGAGTTGAGTGACAAGGCACTGTAAATAGATTAGATGAGTAGTTCCAGAGGACAAGGAATTGTTTGCTGGGTCAGGTTTCTTGCAGGGCCCTCGAGAAAGGTTTTGTAGGGATTTCTGGTTATTTTTCTTTTCGGAACCAGGCTTTTCCTCCATGCTTGACACTACAGACATAATCAGAGATAGGCATCTTTTGTCATTTTTGTGAGAGTTGTATGTTTCCAGTATTATTTAACTTTCAATAAGTGTGCTTAAGTAATAGGTCACTTTTGTGTAAAATGCACTGTAGAAGGATTCCTGAAACTAAAGCATTTTATGTCCATGGTAACTATCATAGTTAGCTAACAGTGACATTAATCTTATACCTACACTCTTGAACATTTCTAGTTATCAGCTATTACATAGACAAAACTGATGATCAAATCACTGAAATATTTAGAATTTTAAATTAGGTCTTTTAATTGGTCATTAAATTAATGACCCTATTGCTCTGTAAGATCTTAAAGTACCTTCCTGAATTTTATTAAAGAAACATTACTTATGATGAGTATTGTTTTAC
>PVJC01043878.1:0-14315 GCA_004026665.1 Murina feae
TTGAATATAGATTAAATCTTAATTGATGCAATGTTTTCCAGTGTGTGAATATGTTGTAATTTATTTAGTTTGTTCTCTGTTAGTGGATTCCAAGATTTTTGTTCCAATTTTTTAATTATTAAAAACAATACTGTGTTGACTGTCTTAGTACATATATTCTTTATATTTGCTCAGTTTTTTCTTAATAATTTACATATATAGTTGCTGTGTAAAGTTTATGAACTTCTAAGAATCTTTGATAGTGTGAGAGAGAAAAATATATTCTAATTTAAATTTGTTCTAATATTTAGTTATTGGTAAGATTTATTGGCCATTTTTATTTATGTGAATTACCTATTTATATCTATTGCCTATTTTTCTATTGGATGTCTATCTTTTCATTTTTTTGGTAAGATCTTTTTATTAGAATGTAAACTGTTTATCATATGTTTAAAATATTTCCTCGCATTTTGTTGTTGTTAATCCTTACCTGAGGATATTTTTTGTTGATACTTTAGAGAGAGGGGAAGAGATGGGGAGACACACACAGAGAGAAACATCGTTGTGAGAGAGATACATCGATTGGTTGCCTCCTGCAAGTATCCAACCAGGGCCAGGAACCAAGCCTGCAACCTAAGTATGTGACCTTGACCAGAATTGAACCTGGGGCCCTTCAGTCCATGCCAATGCTCAATCCACTGAGCCAAATCAGCTAGGACTTCCCCCAGTTTACTTTGTTTTGTTTTTTAATTTTACTTCTTTAGTAGGTTCATTTCCCCCAGCTACCTCTCTTGCAAAGGTAATACTTTTCTGCAGTTATATGCTGCCCAGAATGCTAAATCACCATTTTAAAAAATATTTTTCTTGATTTCAGAGAGGAAGGGAGAGGGAGAAAGAAATAGAAGCATCAAAGATGCGAGAGAATCATTGATCAGCTGCCTCTTGCATGCCCCACCCTGGGGATTGAACCAGAAACCCAGGCACGTGACCTCCTGGTTCATAGGTCGATGCTCAGCCACTGAGCCATGCCGGCTGGGCTTAATCACCATTTTTATTTGCTGTGTCATATTTCTTTGAGTTGGATGTATCAGAATATACTTTATTAGCCTCACTTTTAAGGATCCTCAAGAAGTCTTAAGTGTCATGAGTGTTTTGATTTCAGATTCTCTACTTATTTTCTTTAACCAGATGCTAACCCTGAGGTGACAATGACAATGCTTCGCTGGATCTATACGGACGAGTTGGAGTTCAAAGAAGATGATGTGTTCCTGACTGAGTTGATGAAACTAGCTAATCGGTTTCAGCTACAGCTCCTTAGGGAGAGGCAAGTCACAGCAGATATATTCAAGCACCTCAGATGGTGGTGGCTGAGCTTTAATTATGGCAAGCTCTGGGAAAACAGCTTCTCCTGCTAATGTAAATAACTTTTGCAAGGTGTTTTTTAAAGGCTATAGGGGGGAGAGAATTTTATCTCTCTTGTTTGTGTTATCTTGTAAGCTAAATTTTACTAATGCCGTTAAGGTATCCCCCCCGTTTATTATCTGAGATTACATGTTTGCGTGAATTGATAAATTTGAGTATGGAATAACAGAATCTGGTATTCAAACCCTCAACTTTCCCTCCTGTACCTTTTTCCTTTGACATTTTATTCTACTTTCTGATCTATCTACATGAGTGAAGTCCTTGGTCATATTCTCTTTGTTGGAAACACATTAATGCCTAATTAACACACGAGAGAATATAGATCAGTAAGTTTCTGAGGTCTTACTCATTTAATATTGCTTCTTAGGTTCCCAAGGAGACAGCCTGCTATACTGTTTCTGTTTTTGTTTTCCTGCTGTTTTTTATGCTACATTTTCTCTGTTGCTTTCGTTGGCGTTTCAGAACAATGGCAGGGAAACATTCAACAGATGTTAGGCAAAATGCCCTTAAGTTTCTGTTGGAGATGTGGCCCTTGGTAGCTTGGTTGATGGAGTGTCTTTTTACATAATTTTGTGATCTTTTTTTGTGAAGAAATGGGTTTTCTCCTGAGCAACCTGAGCTGGTGAGGGATTGTTTCAGTCATCAAGAGACATTCCACCTCCATTGTTGTGCTGCTTTAAGGAGATCTTGCTACCTACAACTGCTTGCTGTTTTCCCTGGGGGCGATGTTTCCATGGGACGGCTCATTATGCCCCATGCCCCAGGCGAGTTAGTATACAGGTTACTCCTAACTGTTTATGATTAATGTGGGTTTGAGTGCGTTTGAATACCTAAATGTAATAACTAAGAAAAAACCCAAACGTACCTGAGGTTTTTGTAAGCACATTAGGCAACTAACGCTAACTTTATTGTCAGGGCCCTTTGTTTATTTGTGTGAGTTTTTGAACCATCTGAGAGGGAAATGAGAGTGATTTTAATTAGATTGAATGTGATTTATATATATATTATTTTCCCCTTGAGATTTCCTGAGTTTTTTTCTATTGTCCTTGTCAACTTGTTTATAATTAAATTGCTTTGATAAAAATGCCCTGGGGTTGGAGTAGTTTAGATAATTGTAATCTGTATGATGGATTCTTTAATTAACATGCTTGTTGTTTATTGACTGATTAGGCTTCATAACTATCAACATTACCAGGCTCAATTTTGTATTGTTGGGTGTGGGCATCAAGTTGTTGTCTGTCAGGGCTTTAAGAGCTGGAATGGTAGCTATCCGAGAGCGGAATCAAATGTTGGCTTTTTTAAAACTATCCCAGAGTGCTCTCTACAGTCGGCAGGAGGAATTGCACATTTCAGATAGTGAAAGGGCTATGACACACATGTGAGCAGTTAAACTTGAAGCGGGAGTTGCTCATTTTTGTAACATAGTGATCTTGGTGGTTTGGAAATGCTATTGCCAATTTGGTGAAGATGAAGTTTTTTGGTAAGCTTATGGAAATCCTCTAAAAAAGAATTAATAGTGTATGCTAAAAACTAACAGTTAAAATAATAATTCTTTTCCTGCTTATAAAATACATGTGCAGTTATGGTATTTGGAAAATATAGAATGATATAAAGAAGAAAACCAGCCCTAGCCGGTTTGGCTCAGTGGGTAGAGCAACGGCCTGTGGATTGAAGGGTCCCCAGTTCACTTTTGGTCATGGGCATGTACCTTGGTTGCAGGTTCCCCGGCCCTGGTCGGGGTGTGTGCAGGAGGCAACCAAACGATGTGTATCCCTCACATCGATATTTCTCTTTTTTTTTTTTCTTGCTCTCTCCCTTTCCTTTCCACTCTCTCTTAAAATCAATGGAAAAATATCATCTGGTGAGGATTAAAAAAACAAAAACAAAAGGAAGAAAACCAAGTCCTCCATAATCAAACCACTGTTAGCCATTTGTTGTTTATTTTTTCAGTATTTTTTTGTCTGTCATTTATACACGTGGAATTGATACCAAAAACTAGACATGAGTTAATGGAACACAGATAAATGCTTGATTTTGTATTTTAAAAATCAGATTTGTTGTTTTTGTGCATCTCTATTCTTTTCGTATTCTAAAATTAAGAAGGCAATAACAACAAAATCCTTTCAGAATAGTTTGCCCTCCTATTTTTCAAAGAGAAGATGTGAACTGAGAATCTGAATTTTAAAATAAGATTACATGATCTTCAGTCGTGGAAACCATGTCATTTACTATTTATAGCCTATCCAGATAGTGAATGGCACTCTGGGGATCCCAGAGTTCAGTGAAAATGAAGTGTTTGCCAGTTTTAATGAAACATCAGTCTTCATGAAACATAGTTGACTCTCTTGATGTAATGCCATTTGGCTGTAGAAAGGAAGAGTCGGATTTTTGGACTCTAAGCTTCGTCTGTAAACATGTTTTGAAAGTGCTCTACAAAGACGAGTCGGTACTCCCTGAAATTACACCAGATGTTAGGACACTAGGATGGCAAGACTGTGGATATTTCTCATTGTAAAAGTGACGAAAGTTTTACACATTTATGTATATCTGAAAAGAGGACTTTTCTCCTGGAATGCTCTGATTTCATAGCTGAGGTCAGAATGACTACCTTAAGCACAGCTGTGATATGGTAGGAGTTTGCAGAAACTGGTGGTTCAGACAGGCAGACAAGAAGCTCAAAAATGTGACATTATTTACACATTATTATAATAACCATGTTTAGATATTGTAACAATTTGATTTAGAAGTGTCCTCGGGGAGATGCTTCTTCATACACTAAGGTAGCTGTGTTACTTGAAAACAAAGCATTTGCCCTGGCCAGGCATCGCGGTGGGTTAGTGTCAGGATCATGGATTGGATCCCTGGTCAGGGCATATACAAGAGCAACCAGTGTCTGCATAAACAGATGGAACAACACATTGATCCCTCCCGCCCTCCTCTCTCTAAATTAGTAAATAAAAGTTAAAACAAAAAACAAAGCATTTAAGCATAGATCTTGAAATAAATTAGGTACCTGCATTTATTGCTAAATGGAGAAATGACTCCAAGATTATTCTTGCTCCTAGCCTAAGATCTTATTTGTGAGGTTTTGAAAGTTTATTCCTCATTCTTTCCAGGTCTCACAGCTCTCCTCTTTTCTTCCCTCATCTCTCACTCTCAGGGTCTTTCTCCATTTCTGTTAACTAAACCTCACCTTTAAAATAAGGAATTATGTGCTAGCCAGTCAGTTATTCTTATTTATGATAGTACTGAAACCCATTCATATTAGCTGTTAAATCATGCAACTTCTTGAGAAGGACCTCAAACTTATGACCATACCTTATTCAGTTTATACAATTTTATTTTTAAAAACACAGAGAGATCCTCTAAACTCATTGCCTTGTCTATAAAACAACCTCATTGCCTTGTTTATAGAGTACTAGGGGCCCAGTGCACAAAAATTTGTGCACTCGGCGGGGGTCCCTCATCCTGCCTGTGCCCTCTCACAGTTTGGGACCCTGGAATCCATTGGGGCACACAGCACACACAGAGGGCACACCTCTATGTGTGCTGTGTGCCCCGATTGCACCGATTTCCAGACCTCAGCCTCGGGGGCGGAGCTGGCTCAGTCCCTCCCCACCGAGGCTGCCCTGCCGCCTGAAATCCATCAAGGGGGGCATGGATCTACTTCCAGGCTGCAGGGTAGCCTGGGGGCCTGGGCTGGCTTGCTCCCCCAGCCCCTAGCTGCCCTGCCGCCATCGCTGGCCGGACCTGCTCCTCCCGCCAGCGGCCACAGGGCGGCTGGCTCCTCCCTAGCCAGGTTGCGCCTCCGGCCAGGTTGTTCCTCCCCTCCTAGCTCCCCCAAGGCAGAGGTCTTCCATCTGTCTTGCGGGACCCCAGTGCCGCACACCGTTTCTCCCGGGGCTAATTTGCATACAGCCGCTCTGATTGGCTGGTGGGCATGGCTTACCCGTCCTGGAGAAACGGTTAATTTCAATATTACGCTTTTATTAGTTAAGATTATCTTTGTTTTATAGACAAGGCAATGAGGTACCAGAGAGGGCTTATGTAATTTGGCCTCTAAAATTCAGTGGATCTCAACTCAGGTCTTACTTACCTCGCAGTTCATTTTGCTCTCATACTGTGCTTGTGATCAGAAAAGGGTTTTTTTGTGGGACCTGTGGGACAGAAAAGGCAATGTTGGGGTGTCAAGGAATACCCTTAACACTATATTAGGCCTCTCTGCTATCCTTGGAGATGAACTTGATTTGGAGAGAAATGTACAGGCAAGGGAGGTGGAAGGATCCTGCCACCAGCCTCCTTCCTCCTTGCCTCCAGGCTCAGTTCTGAGGAGGCTCACTAAGGTTTCCAGGAATTGTGGGGTAGCTGAAGCCTGGGTCTCCTCCACGCTGCATCTTCTAGGCCAGGGTGTTTGCTTGCTTTGTGCTGCCAGAGGCCTGCTCGCCTGTGTACAGCCCTCCCTTCTCTGACGTAGTTGTTCTCTTAGTGATCATTGTTGTTGTCACCAGGCTTTAGGGAACATCCATTGCAGCCGGCTTTTCACTGTCTTGGTTTACTATGGCTTATACCAACTCAGTTGTTTCTATAAATCATAGATTCTTTTGTGTGTGGGCTTTTTAAACAGCTTTATTGAGTTGTAAGTCACAAAACAAATAGTTCATCCTTTAGGAGGACTTTGAAGGGTCTGTTAATATGTGGAGGCATAAAGCCTCATATTGAAGCTATTTCTAAGCCACATTGATTGCATAATAGAGATGTGCTAGTGGGAACTGCAGTTGTGTCCCAAATATTTGGGAGATTATGCTTAGTGTGTATTTACAGGTTGTTTGGATTCTGGCCAAAATGAGCAATATAACTTCATACTAGTACTTTTACAATATGGTAGCTCAGCTGTTATTTATTCATAACCACTTCACTTACCTTTACACTGTAGTGTTATTGGACATAGCCACCAGTACACAGATTATTGCTTTGGTTTGTTAATTTATGAATATAGTTGCCCTAATAATACCGTTCATTATTAATATTCTTTTGCAGATGTGAGAAGGGTGTTATGTCTCTGGTTAACGTCAGGAACTGTATTCGCTTCTATCAGACCGCGGAGGAGCTAAATGCCAGCACTCTGATGAACTACTGTGCAGAAATTATTGCAAGTCACTGGGTGAGTGAGAGATTGAGGGGTGTGGACAAAGCTCCCTCACTGGAAGTCAGAAGACCTGGGCGTGAGAGCTGGTTTCATGGCAAGTTACCTCTCTGACACCTGGTTTCTTCTTATCACAAAGTTGTAGCCTAAGTAGTGGCATTATATGGTCTGTGAGATTCTTTTAAAAAAATACATTTTAATTGATTTTTAGAGAAAGAGGGAGAGGGATAGTAAGGTAGAAACATTGATGAGAGAGAACATTTATTGGCTGCCTCTGCATATATTAGGGATTGAGCCTGCAACACGGGCATGTGCCCTGACTGGGAATTGCACCTCTTGATTCCTGGGTCCGTCCTCAACCACTGAGCCACACCAGCCGGGCTGTGAGAATCTTTGTGGTGCTCAAAATCTCGTAGTTCTGATTTCAGAGGTAAGGGCAAGTACCTCAGGTCAAGAAACAGTCTTGGAACGGAGGTGCACCTGCCTTTACTCTCCATCTACAGGAGTCAGGGCTGTGGGCCCCAGAGCAGGAGCTGCCGTGGGGCTGCGGGCCTGCAGAGCTTGGCATTGCTTGGGCTTCCTGTACTCCAGCCTGTGGAGCACACTGTTCAGTTTAGGTTTTCCCTTCTTCGTAGCTTTCATCATAAAGAGTAGTTTTTGTATTTCTTTTTATGTTGTCTGTTTAGCATTTTAAAAGAATCATGGCTAGTGCTATGTTTTATAACCTAGTTTCTGTGAATTATTTGGAATTCAACAGCATTGTGAGCAAAAGTATCTAAAAGACCCCTAGCCAGTTTGGCTCAGTGGATAAAGTGTTGGTCTGCAGACTGAAGGGTCCCAGGTTTGATTCCGGTCAAGGGCATGTACCGCAGTTGCAGGCTTGACCCCTGGCCCTGGTCCTGGTTGGGGTGTGTGCCGGAGGCCACCCGTCAGTGTGTGTGTCTCAGTCGATGTTTATCTCCCTGTCTTTCTCCCTCCCTTCCACTATCTCTAAAAAAATCAGTGGAAATATATCCTCTGATGAGGATTAACAACAGCAATAAAGTGTCTAAAAGAATTGGGTTTTAAAGAATTGAAACAGGAATGATAACTTTTCTGCTAAAATAGGTTTAAACTTAGAGATCTGCAGGAGAGGAAATCACTTGTGACTGAGTGGAGTGAGTTATGTGTGGGAGTTCCGATTAATTCAGGTTTTCCCTTCTTCGTAGCTTGCCACCTGTGTGGGGTGGGGCGCAGGACTCTCGTCCTGTGGAGGGCTCCTCGTGGCTGCGTCCGCGCCCTACGGCAGTGTTGCTGTGCTTCTCTGTCACCAGCAGGCACTTGCTGTGGTGACTCGTGCAGGCTTGGGAGGTGGGCCTGGTGGCTCTAGATGCCAGCTCAGCCATTTATCACTGTGTGGACTCGGGCAGGGCATGTAGCCTCCTTATGCTTTCCTTTCTTCATCTGCAAAATGGAAATGATAACAGTACCTACCTCACAGGGTTTTTGTGAGGATTAAATGAGTTGGGTGATGCTAAGCTCCTTAAAGTAGGGCCAGACTGTTCTAAGGGCTTCTTAGTGAGTATCAGTTGTTTTGATATGTTGAATCTGTTCTGCTTTTCACTGTCTTTTTAATCCTTAGGATGACTTGCGAAAAGAGGACTTCAGCAGCATGAGTGCTCAGTTGTTATACAAAATGATCAAATCCAAGACTGAGTACCCATTACATAAAGCTATCAAAGTGGAGAGAGAAGATGTGGTCTTTCTTTATCTAATTGAAATGGATTCACAGGTACTGTAGCTGTTTTTTCCATTTTCATGCCTTTCCCCCAAACTGTACTCTGCTTGTTTTTCTCTAGAATGTTCTTCACTTCCTTCTGAGCCCTTATTGGCACAGTCTTTAGTGCAGTGTTTCTCCTAGGAGTTTGTTTAAGGCACGTGAGCTTTTTCTGTCATGCTCCTCCATTCTTCCAGCCGCTGCCCATTGCCAAATTCCAGAGCCACACCCATACTTGTAGGTAGTTTTTACTGCCTTCTAGAACCCACCTTCTAGATACCAAAATCTGTTTCAGTTTTCCTTTGCTGCAATAAGAAATTACCACAAAACTGGTGACTTAAAAAACACAAATTTATTATCTCATCTTTTGTACATTGGGTGTTCAGTACAAGGTGTCAGAACAGTCTGTGTTCCTTCCTGGAGGCTGTAGGGACGAGTCCATTTCCTGCTCATTTGGGTTGTTGGCAGAATTCAGTGTCTTGTGGCCTGAGGGCCAATGTCCCGATTTTCTTGCTGGTTATAAGCCAAGGGCTATTGTCAGCTTCTACAGGCAATCATCTTCCGTAGCGCATGGCCCCCCTTCCTCCATCTAAACAGTCAGTGATGGTAGATCAAGTTCTTCTCGTGTCACATTTCTCAGACCTACCCTTCACTTCTCTTTTTCACTTTTAAGGGCTCATGTGATTAATAGGTTAGGCCCTGCTGGATAACCCAGGATGCTCTTTCCCTTTTCAAGGTCCTTAATCTTAATCACACCTGCAAAATGTCTTTCATCCTGGAAGGTGACATAGTCACAGATTCTGGGGATTAGGACATGACATCTCTGGGGGCTAGTATACTGCTTACCACACTGTCTTAAGAGAAATGCTGTTGCTTTTGACGGATGGGAGTGTAGTATGTTTTATCCTGGGTGTCCAGTGTGTGAGGGAGACATAAAACTGCCAGGGGGAATTAAATAGTGAAGCTCATGAAAACGTAGCAGATTTCCATCGGGCTCTCTGAGCCTCAGCCTGGCACTTGTGTTCCTGTAGCCCTGTCTGCATTTTCCCTTCGGTCCTTGTACTGTCTTCCATGGTGTTTGCATCTGCTCTGTGATTCCCCATTACTTCTGTGCTCTCTGAAAGTATGTGGCCTGAGGAGGCCTGGGAGACGTTAGGGAATTCAGTTGAATGTGGGGAGTAAGCTAAATTTTGATATTTGCATAAGAGATGCTATTTAAGAGTCAAGGTGGGAGAGATTAAGATCAATTGCATTCTCTACTGGCTGGATGCTAATTCACAAATTTATCTGTGCAGCTCCCTGGGAAACTGAATGAATTGGATCATAATGGAGACCTTGCTTTAGACCTCGCTCTTTCGCGGCGCCTAGAGAGCATCGCCACCACGCTGGTTAGTCACAGAGCTGATGTGGACATGGTAGACAAGAATGGCTGGAGCTTGTTACACAAAGGAATCCAAAGAGGTAGGAAGAAGTGTATTTGACATTTCTCTTTGCAGGCAGTTTTACTTATATCCAAGTAATTTTTGAATACTCTCCGGCCCTGTTCTACAGATTCTTAAAGGCTTTTTGAGTCTGTACTCATAGGACTACATGATTTAGAATTTGTGATCAGTGGGTCAAGGAAGGACCGAAGAGCTATTGCCTGTGCCTTGTTGGTTAGGCTCTTCATGGTGTCAGTAGGGCCCCCCGGAAGAAAGGCTAGAAAGATGGTATTTTCCAAAGTACCTTTTATTTGGAAGCAATGGATTTGTTTGCTTTTCAATATCTTTCTCTAGGAATTGTGCTAGGAAGACTTGTATCAGTTACTGTAAAAGGGAAAATACCAAAACCACAAATATTTAAACATATTCTTGGATTCAGAGTTGTCACTTTTGCAAACTAGACTTCTTTTCTGTCCTGTCAAAGTGATAAAGTTTCTTTAATTTTAGAAAAATTATATTTTGTAGCTATATTTTGAGTCATTAATAGTGGGAGAATATGGAAGTGATAGAGTTAAGATTAAAACATTTTAATTTTAATGAATTCGCTTTTGAAGGGAAAAAATACCTTTTGTCTTTTTTTCCTCATTGGTCTTATTAATTCTTTTTTTTTTTAATGTATTTTATTGATTTTTTACAGAGAGGAAGGGAGAGGGATAGAGAGCTAGAAACACCGATGAGAG
Organism: Murina feae; assembly: GCA_004026665.1. NCBI lineage: Eukaryota > Metazoa > Chordata > Mammalia > Chiroptera > Vespertilionidae > Murina > Murina feae. The sequence continues at coordinate 10,462 of PVJC01043878.1, forward strand.
AGAAACACCAATCAGCTGCCTCCTGCACACTCCCCACTGGGGATGTGCCCACAACCAAGGTGCATGCCCTTGACTGGAATCGAACCTGGGACCCTTGAGTCCGCAGGCTGACGCTCTATCCACTGAGCCAAACCGGTTAGGGCTGGCCTTATTAATTCTTAAGTCCCGAACGGATTCTGCCTGATTCAACTTTGCAGTAGTCTTTTTTTTTTTTAATTAAAGATGTTTAATGTTGATAATTATTGGAGAATTTCCCCATCTCTCCCTTTGCCTATCTCCACTACCCCCTATGTTCCCCCCTCTTTTGGCCTTCACCACACTATAGCCCATGTCCATGGGAGTTGTATATATGTTCTTTAGCTAATCCCTTCAACTTCTTTATCCAGGTACCCCTCCCCCCAGTTCCCTTTGGCTCCTGCCAGTCTGTTCCATGTGTCCATGCTTCTGGTTCCATTTTGTTCGTCAGTTTACTTAGTTCATTAGATTTTACATATTAGGGAGATTATATGGTATTTGTCTCTCTCTCACTGGCTTATTTTGCTTTGCAAGGGTAAGAGTTCCTTCTTTTTTACAACTGCATAGTATTCCAGTGTGTAAATGTACCATAGTTTTTTTAAATCTACTATTGAAGGGTACTTGGCTGTTTTTAAATCCTAGCTATGCTAAATACTGCTGCTATGAACATAAGGGTGCATATATTCTTCCTCATTGGTGTTTCAGAGTTCTCAGGATATATTCCCAGAAGTGGGACCGTTGAGTCAAAAGGCAATTTAATTTTGAGAAAACTCCATACAATTTTCCACAGTGGCCGCACCAATCTGCATTTCCACCAACAATGCACTAGGGTTCCCTTTTCTCCACATCCTCACCAGCACTTGTTGTTTGTTGATTTATTGATATCTCATTGTAGTTTTAATTTGCATCTCTCTGATGATTAGTGACCTTGAGCATTTTTTCATATGTCTCTTGGCTATCTGTATGTCCACTTTGGAGAAGTGTCTGTTTAGTTCTTTAGCCATTTTTTATTTTATTTTATTTATTTATTTTTTAATTTTAATTTTATTAATTTGTTACAGAGAGGAAGGGAGAGGGATAGAGAGTTAGAAACATCGACGAGAGAGAAACATTGATCAGCTGCTTCCTGCACACCCCCCACTGGGGAGGTGCCCGCAACCAAGGCACATGCCTTTGACTGGAATCAAACCTGGGACCTTTCAGTCCGCAGGCCAATGCTCTATCCACTGAGCCAAACCAGTCAGGGCTAGCCATTTTTTAATTAGATTGTTTGACTTCCTGGTATTGAGTTGTATAAATTCTTTATACATTTTGGAAATTAACCCCTTATCAGATGTATCATTAATGAATATATTCTCCCATACAGTGGGTTCTCTTTATTTTTTGTATAAATCTTTATTGTTGAAAGTAGTACATTTCCTCCCCCATTGACTCTTCTAGCCTGCCTCCTCTTTTCATTTTGTTGATGGTTTCTTTTGCTGTGTAGAAGCTTTTTAGCTTGATATAATCCCTTTGGTTTATCCTTTCCTGAGATTCCCTTCCCTTGGAGACATAGTGGCAAAAATATTGCTGTGAGCCTGGCTGGTGTGACTCAGTGGTTGAGCGTCATGAACCAAGAAGTTACTGGTTCAATTCCTGGTCAGGACACATGCTTGGGTTTTGGGCCCCATCCTTAGTAGGAAGCATGCAAAAGACAGCCAATCAATGATGTTTCTCTCTCATTGATGTTTCTATCTCTCCACCCCTTCCTTTTCCTCTCTCTCTAAAAATCAATAAAACATGTACAAAAATGTTGTTGCTAGAAGTGACTGAGACTGTATTGCCTATGTTTTCTTCTAGGATTTTTATGGTTTCGCAACTTACATTTAAGTCTTTTATTAATTTTGAGTTTATTCTTGTGTATGGTGTAAGTTTCATTTTTTTTTTTTGTATGTATTCTGTCCAATTTTCCCAGCACCATTTGTTGAAGAGACTGTCTTTAATCCATTGTATGCTCTTGTCTCCTTTTTCAAATATTAGTTGACCATAAAAATGTAGGTTGATTTTTGGGCCCTCTGTTGTGGTCTATATGCCTGTTCTTATGCTAATACCAGGCTGTTTTGATTATAGTGGTCTTGTAGTATAGTCTGATATTTAGTATTGTGATATCTCCAACTTTCTTCTTCTTCCAGAAGTCATTTTTGACAGGCAGCATTCCAGTATTGAATGAAAGCTTTAAAAAATGCAAGAGCCTACCCTGGCCTGATGACTTGGTCAGAGCGTCATCCCGTACATCAGAAGGTTATTGGTTTGATTCCATGGGTTATAGGTGTCAGGTTCAATCTCTTATCAGGGTGCGTACAAAAGGCAGTCAATCGATGCTTCTCTTTCACATCGATGTTTTTCTCTCTCCTGTCCTCTATCTCTAATTTCAGTAAAAACATTAAAGGGTGAGGATTGAAAAAAAATCCACCAACAACAAAATGCCAAAGCTTTAATTTTGTAGAGGCATAGATGACTTGATTAAAGTACTTGGCCACTTTTGTGATTACATGTGGATATCAAAGACAGAGTGTACTGGTTCCCCACATCTTAGTCATGCATATTTACCCTTTCAGTTATGTATTACTATTATACTGTCGTTGTCTCTGCTACACTTTTGCCATTCACAAGTTGTTCCTTGTCGGTGGAATGTAGTCATTTCAAATATGGTTCTGTTGTAGCTGTGGCGTTGTCCTTTTTGGGCAAAAGTTTTAATAATATAAACATCCCTCTCAGCCATGTGTTAGAGAGCTAAGCTTGCTGGCTGATGGAGAGGAAAAATTTGTTCATCATTGGGAAGGAAATCCTTAGAGTATCTCAGTGTCGAGAGCAGCTGCATTTTTCCCAAGTACCATTCTGCATTGTGCAAAGCCATTGGTGCTTAGCGCTGGGCGTGTGTTCAGAGGGGAAAGTTTCCACATAGGGAATTATTCTTTCCCATACTGTTTAATGACTGAGATGTTTATTTTGGAAACAAATAGAAATGTTACTACAAAAACAATCTCAGAATTATGTTTTTTTCCTCTTAGGGAGTTAAAGTCTTGTGTATGATGAAAAACATCTTTGGTGAGTTATTAAATATTTTGGTGATTGCTTAGTTACAAGAATTGCCAAGAATTGGTGATGCATTCCTGATGCTTATTTTCAGATTATTTATTCTTCCACTCTGAATTTTATCATTTGCTTCTAAGCCAGTGGATTACATTGTGGGTGTGATAAATCTGATTGCTGCTAACTTTGGGGAGTGTGGCACAGTGTGGTGGATACAGCACTGGCATTGGAAGTTGGACGTACCAAGGTTTGAATCCTGGCTCATCCACTTACTCTGGCCTTGGACAAGTCACTTAACCACCCTGGTCTCCTTTTTCTCTTTACCGATTGTTGTGAGAATGAGAGACTGTTCGCAGCACACCTCGCCCCGTGACTACCACGTGGTAGGGTCAGCCCATGATTCTTAGCAGGGTCCTGTGCTGAGTGCAGCAACTAGCTCCAATTTCTGTAGGAACTTTTTTCACTTTTCCTTCCTCAACTTGAGCTATTAACCTTACTTTAAGTTTCTTATAATAAGAGTGAAGATCTTTCATATATAAGATTTAAGTCTGGTTCTGGACACATTTGTATATATATATACTAGAGGCCCGGTGCACGAAATTCGTGCACGGAGTGGGGGTGGTGGGTGGTGGTGGTGTCCCATAGACCAACCTGCACCCTTTCCAATCAGGGACCCTTTGAGGGATGTCCGACTGCCCATTGGGATCGGGCCTAAACGGGCAGTCGACGTCCCTTTCATAATCCAGGACTGCTGGCTCCTGACCTCT
>PVJC01043879.1:0-14329 GCA_004026665.1 Murina feae
GGGGGGGGGGGGGGGGGAGGCCCTGCGAGCCTGAGACTGGAGAGGACTAAAACGACCCTTCGGGAGCCCGACGGGACAGTGCCCGCTGCCTCGCCACGACCACTGCTCCTTGGCGGCGCGCGTTTCTCCAGCGGGGTGAAACCCGGCGCTGAGAGACGCTTCTGCCGCTTGGCCTTGTGGGAGATGTAGTCTTTCAGGAGACTGGACTAGAGGGGCCTTTTACAAAACTGGCAGAAAAGAAAACACGATGCGTACAGGATTCCAAAACGATCATCACGTTCACACTCTAAATAACTCCTGTTCCCTTTTCTGGGTCTCGGCCAGTTTCCGGAGGCGTTCTCCCTCCCGCGTCGCTGGCGTCTCCCCTCTCCGGGACGATCCGGCTCTCTCTCCTCGCTCGCCTTCCTGCCGCTCCGTCCAATCGCAGGGGAGTTCCGGCCAATTCCCGGAGTGCTTTGCGGCTGTCATGGCTGCCCCCGGGCGGCGCGGGGCTGCGCTCGTTCCAGCGGTGTTGGGGTTTTGGCAGCTGGGCCCTGTCGCCGCGAGGGAGTGGGCGGCGCGGTTCCCGTCACTCTTGGGCTGTCAGCGGAGGTGCGTGTCCTGTGTTGCAGGCGCCACTTCCTCTGGTCCCCTCTTGGCCTCGGCTTCTAGGCGTTATGGCCCGAACTCAGCCCTGGACCGCCTCCTCGGACTCCCGCAGCCCGACAGCTCGTTACCGTTGGCGCCTCGCGTCCCCGCCGTGTCCATGAACAGAGGTAAAAAGGACCCGGGTAGATTTGCCCGAGACTGTCACGATTTTTACCACTGAAAGTACCGTGTCGGGGAAAACCCTCACTCTGTGTTATAGAAAACAATCTAAAGGCCTCGAGAGGGAGGAGCAGTGAAGGATCGCAGAGGGGCGCGATACCAGGTTCTAAGAGTTTGGGAGCCAGAGGGAACCCATCTGGTCACAACCGGAACCGCTGACAAAGCACGAGATTGAAGGACCACAGGCCTGGCAGAGTTGTGGCTCGCTGACCCCACGTGGGGAGCCTACTCGATAGAATAAGTACCCCCTGTACTTGGCAGGACGCTGAGTTAGTTACACCTGGGAAATAGCGCCCTCTGTTTGGGTAGGGAGGCTGGACACACAAACTGGTCATTGCAATGCAGTGTCATAAGGAGCTGATAACAAAAAGACTTAGTGCTTTCAGAGCCTTCATTACCCCATAGGAAGGTGTGACTGGCAGGGCTGGAGGCATGTCTGGCTTTATCTGGTCTATCTGTGTTCTCTTGTACAACCACACAGTGTAGTAATTGAGTTTTGTTTTATTTTTTAGTAATTGAATATTAAGTGCCAGGGATTGTGCTGAGTGGTTTCACGTAATTTCTAATTGTCTAAAGAAAGTTATAAGTGGGTGTCGTTAATGTCATCTTCATTTCACATATGGGAAATCTAAGGAATTTAGAAAGGTTAGAGGACTTGATAAAGTCATCTGAGCTAATTAATGGACAGAGTCTCAAAGCCAAGTCTTAGCTTCAGCCTGGTACCTAATCTTGTATCCCTACTCCCTTTGTGGGCGGGTAGGACTTTGTGCCTGACAGGATCCAGATTGTATTGTCTCTCACTCCCCTCCTGCCCCCACATACAGATGAGCAGGATCTCCTCTTGGCTCATCCCCCCAACATGCCTGCGAATCCCCGGGTCCTACGAGTGGCCATTCTGGGTGCCCCGAATGCAGGAAAGTCAACGCTCTCCAACCAGCTGCTGGGCCGAAAAGTATGCTATATCCCCTCTTCTCTTCCCTCCCCCCCCACCCCCCCACAGACATGCTTTTCATCTCTCCATGTATTGTTTTAAAGGGACCTGGGACCTCACTTGAAACTTCTTTGTTTCCGTCAGGTGTTTCCTGTCTCCAAGAAGGTGCACACTACTCGATGCCAGGCTCTGGGGGTCATCACAGAGGAAGAGGCTCAGGTGGTGGGTACCTGCAACAGGGTAGAGAGTGAAGCTTAAAGGGCTCTTGACATCACGGGTGACCTTTCTCTCACTCCCAGTCATAATCTTTCCTCTTGAGGGCTGGGGGTCTGAGAAACCTTCTTTTCTGGTTTTAGATTCTACTTGACACACCTGGCCTGATCAGCCCTGTTAAAAAAAAAAGGTAATTGTTATGGAAACAAGAATGACAGAGGGAAACGTGTTGAAGAGCGGGTGGGGAAATTCCATCATAGGGCCTAGAAAACCGCCCTTATCACACCCCATCCCTTATCAGGAGTAAATCAGTCAAGGCCCTTCCTGACTTACATATGTTTGTCCCTCAGGCATAATCTGGAGCTCTCTTTGTTGGAAGATCCGTGGAAGAGCATGGAATCTGCTGATCTGGGTTAGGCTCAAGATGGGAATCTGAAGCCCAGTTTTCACTGTTGTGGCCTCTCATTCCTGATAGTTTGGGAGATGGGGGTGGCCAGAGCTCATGCATTGGATGTTCTTGGGGGGTGAAGAAAAGAGTGGTCATATCTTTGTTCCAACTTCTTCCAGTTATGGTTCTTGTGGATGTCTCTGACAAGTGGACTCGGAACCAGCTCAGCCCCCAGGTGCTCCAGTGCTTGACCCAGTTCTCCCAAGTCCCCAGCATCCTTGTCATGAACAAGGTGAGCACCACATACCTGAGGAAGGGGTTTATTTTCCTTTAAGCCCCCACCTTGCTGACCACACACCCTCTGCCCATTCCCCATGCCCAGGTAGATTGCCTAAAGCAGAAATCAGTTCTCCTGGAGCTCACGGCAGTCCTCACTGAAGGGATGGTCAATGGCAAGAAGCTCAAGATAAGGCAGGCCTTCCCCTCACGCCCAGGCATCAATTGCCCCAGTCCAGCAGCTAAGGACCCAAACACGCAGTCTGTTGGAGGCCCTCGGAGGATTGGCTGGCCCCACTTCCAAGAGATCTTCATGTTGTCAGCCCTTAGCCAGGAGGATGTGAAAATACTAAAGGTCAGTTGTGGCCATAACCTGGCCTTTGGCTTCTACCATGTGGAGACAAGCCTCAGAGTTTCTGTTGGAAGTGAGAGGGAGTAGGGAAGTCCTGGTTGGCACTGAGATGCTCACCTAATCCCTCTGTACCCACAGCAATACCTCCTGGCACAGGCACGGCCAGGGCCCTGGGAGTTCCATAGTGAAGTCCTCACTAGCCAGACACCTGAGGAGATCTGCTCCAACATGATCCGAGAGAAACTCCTAGAGCACCTGCCCAATGAGGTGCCCTACAATGTGCAGCAGGTACAGGCCCAGTGAAAGGACCTGGGGGCTCTCCACCAGCGGGGTCCCAGAGGTGTGGGGTGTGGACCTTCTGACTAATGTTTCCTTGTGCAGAAAACAGTTGTGTGGGAGGAAGGGCCAAGTGGGCAGCTGGTGATCGTACAGAGGCTTCTGGTGCCCAAAGAATCTCATGTGGTAAGCAGGGCTGGGCTTGAGGAGACAGTAAGGCTCTGTTTGGCAGGGGTTCTCTCCCCGCTTGGGAGTCCTGAGAGCAGGCTCAGGGTCCCTCTCTTTTATCCACCCTCAGAGGATCCTGATTGGTCCGAAGGGGAGCCTGATCTCCCGGATTTCAGACGAGGTGGGCCGAGACCTCATGAACATCTTTCTCTGTGATGTTCAGCTACGCCTCTCTGTGAAGCTCTTCCATGGACCACCCACTGCTATCCCGGCCCATGCTTCTGGCAGGAGCCACTGACCAGAATTGTCCCTGCGGGACCTGCAGAGACTAGTGAGGGGCATGGATACTGACTGACTGGCTAACTCGGGCTGCCCTAGTCTACACAGCCCCTGCCCAGCCCCTGCCCAGCCATGCCTTGTGTTGGAGGAAGGAACCTACCTTAGCCCAGTCCCCAGGTAATTCCTCTCTCTGGGGACACAGATACTTTGGTCTAGAAGTTGGCTCCTTGGTGGGAGTAGTGCCACCCTGCTTCCTCCTGTCATTGGGCCCAGAGTTTCTCCCTGAGTTCCCAGTGGTTAGCAGAGAGATTTTTTTTTTTAATTCTTTATTGTTATGAGTATTATGTAAGTCTCCTTTCCCCCATTGACCTCTCCCCAGCCGCCCCCACTCCCAAGAGAGATCTTTTTCCTCCCCTCTCTGATCCTCCACCTTGAAGTCGAGGACCCATGTGTCCTGAGTGAGATAGTGCCTCCCACCTGTTCCCTCCAAATCCTTGATACCCTTCCCCCATCATTCACCCCATTCTTGGATGCTAATAAAGTGAAAAGACAAGCATTCTGGTTCTCACCTTTATTTTTTCAGAACAGAAAAGAGAAAACTTACCCATTCCCTCACCCCCACCCTGTTGTCTGAGCTGGAGCCTCCCACCGTTCCAGTCGTCTGCTCCAGGGTTCTGAGGTCTCTTCTTGGCACGTTTTCTGGGTGCAGCAAAAGAACCGTTACCATTACTAAACTCAGTAATGGTAACGGTTTCCTCGCCATTCCCAAGTGCCCTGTCCGTAGGCGGGCTGTGATAGGCTGATCGGTGAGCAAGGTGGGCTTGTGGCATCCTCTGCCCTTCTCTTCAGGCTCCAGAGCTGAGGGTGCCCGGACTAGTACATCATCTATACTGTAGTGTCTCATTGCAAACTTACAGTATATGATGATATCCCAGCCAGGGCCCGCAGGGGTCACAGGAAGCTTGGCTTAGAGAGCGCTGGGGCAGGGAGGGCCAGGGCCTAGGGGCAGAGCAGGACGGGTCAGGACTCAGAGCTCCCCTGTCCTTGCTCCACAGCTCCGGGCCTAGCGTTTTGATTCTGTAGTCAAGAGCTTCCCATGTGGGTCAGGGGAAGGGCACTGGCCTAGAGAACTCTGCAGAGCAAGGACCTGACTGAGATCGCCTTAGGGACCCAGCACCAGCCTTAAGCCTGAGATCTAATGAGGCAGAAAGTTGCCTCTGGTCAGAGACCCAAAGGAGGGGCACTTACCTAGAGCAGGAACTGCAGGCTGGAGAGGAAGAGACACCGTGTCCCTGCCTGGACTCCTAGCAGCTGGCCTTTTAATCTACTGGTCCCTCCCCTGGGTGGGGCACTTTCCCCTGGGGAAGGCCCTGCCTCTTAACCCTTTCCCTGCTCAACACCTTGGGAGGAAGGTCACTGTCCCCTCTCCTATTACGCCCTTTCTCACATACTCTTAGGGTCCTTGCTAAGGCTAGGATCCACTCTTTACTCTCATCCCCATAAAGCTGGTCATGATCTGCTGGACCAGGGAGGAGAAAGAACAGCCGTACCCCATTTTTCAGGGCTTAATTGCTGGTGGAGCTTGTTTGTGTGTGTGTGTGTTTATGGGACTGTTAGTTGAATCTCTATAAAGTAGGGAGCATCCTTATGGCTGGATCTCTAGATCCCTGGGACATGCTGTGACCTAAATTTCAGTCCCTAGGTCCTTGTCTACTTTTATACTGAGCCCAAGGAAGCCAACCTAGGCAGGCAGACCCCTTGCCCACCTCTGCCATGGCAAGGTCCTCTAGGTGTGTGCCCTGCTGGGAAATTTGAAGGCAGCTGAATCCCAAACTCTCATGAGAGCCCACATAAGGGGTCTGTTCTTCCAAGATCAAGGCACTTAGGAGCCCGGCAGTATTTGGTTCTCTGCCTCTGGGGAAGATGAGACTCCTGGGGTAGAGACTCCTCAAAGCAGGGCTTCTATTAGACTCCCATTCTTGGGGGACACACATCTGCTTCCTCCATTTTTCCTATCGTAGACAATCTGGTCTGTGCTCTAGGAGGCAGTTACACTCCTCTGCAGGGGAAGATGAGGCCGGGATGGGGAGTGGGAGGAGAGACCCAACCTTCTGGTTCCTTGGAGGTGTTCTAGTTCCGGATGTCACAGAACCTTGGCACACGTTTTTCCCTGGTTGCATGATCTTCCCTCCTTTCTTGTTTAATTAGCTCCTGTTCCCACTTCAGATGTCTAAGGGTCACCTCTCCAGGGAAGTCTTCCCCGGTTAGTTAAATACCCCAATTATGGGCTCATTTATTTGTATGATTATTTGCATTACATAAATAATTTATGAGGGTCTTATTTATTCACTAATGTATCTCTACCACAGAGTAGTGACTAAACATTCATGTCAAATGACTGACATGGAACTGAACCCAATGTAATGTGGGGGAGGAGAGAGAGCTTGGCCTGCGAAGGCAGATGGACTAAGGTGTTGCTGTCTCAGGCAAGTCTTTTTTTTTTTCTTTTTTTTTTAATATATTTTGATTTTTTTTACAGAGAGGAAGGGAGAGGGACAGAGAGCTAGAAACATCAATGAGAGAGAAACATCGATCAGCTGCCTCCTGCACACTCCTCACAGGGGATGCGCCCGCAACCAAGATACATGCCCTTGACCGGAATCGAACCTGGGGCTCTGCAGTCCCCAGGTCGATGCTCTATCCACTGAGCAAACCGGTCAGGGCAGGCAAATCATTTTTAATAACAGTCCCCAGTTCACTGAGAGCAGGTGATTAGCTCCTAGTAAAACACTTAACACAGTGCTAGTGCCGGCCCACAGAAGGAGTTCAAGCAAGTTAATTCCTACTTCACTCTCTTCCCACAGGTTCACTGAAGGCACAGGTGAGGCCTGTTGAACATCTGAAAGCTTATAGAATATTATTTTTTTATTTAAATTATCTTACTGATTTTAGAGAGGGAGAGAAAGATAAAAACACCAATGATGAGAGAGAATCATTGATTGACTGCCTCCTGCACATCCCACACTGGGGATTGGGCCTGCAGCCTGGGCTTGTGCCATGACTGGGAATCGAACCGTGACCTCCTGGTTCATGGGTCAATACCAAACCACTGAGCCACTTCAGCCAGGCTAGACGATTCTGTTCATTTTTTTTTACAATCCTCACCCGAGGATATATTTTCTTACTGATTTTTAGAGAGAGAGGAAGAGGGAGAGAGAGATGGATGTGAGAAACACCCATCGGTTGCCTCCCATACATGCCCCAACTGGGGATTGAAACCACAACCAAGGTATGTGCCCTGACGGGGAATTGAGCCCATAACTTTTTGGTGCACAGGACAGCACTCCAACCAACTGAGCCACCCAGACAGGGTACATGAAATATTCTTGAAAGCAGGTCAAGACCATTGAGCCCAGGCTTAGAGGTAACAGGCCTTGAGTGACAGTCCCAACTCTACCGCACCCATCTCTGTGACTTTGGACCAAGTTCCCTCAGCTTCAGTTTCCTCAAATATAAAATGGGAGCTATCCATACCCACCTCATGGTTGCCAGGATGATATGAGCACTATTTAAGAGAAACTCACAGGCCCGAAATGATGTCACTGTCCTAAAAGCCCACGAGAGCAGACCTAGATTACCTGACGTAATTGAAGTTTCAACCTTTCCCATAAATATAATAATCAGTGTGCAATTTCCTGGTCATGCATCAGTAAGGTAATCTGTCATGTGAGCCCTCTCCATCCCTCATAGAAAGAAGAGGCAATAAAAACCCTTCTCATTCTCCCATCCCCCCCCCAAAAAAAAAGTCAAGGCCCCCAAATATTCCTTTCTTTTGTTACTAGTCTCTTCACTCTTCTTCCTATAAAAGCCTTTTATTTTGTACAACCCCTCAGAGAACCTTTCTAGTTGCTAGATGCGATTCATGAATCCCTTAAAGCCAACTAGACCTTTAAATTTACTTGGTTGAATTTGGTTTTTTGTTTTGTTTTGTTTTTTTAATTTATTGATTTTTTACAGAGAGGAAAGGAGAGGGATAGAGAGAAACATCGATGAGAGAGAAACTGATCAGCTGCCTCCTGCACACGCCCTACCGGGGATGTGCCCACAACCAAGGTACATGCCCTTGACCAGATTGAACCCGGGATCCCTCAGTCCGCAGACCGATGCTCTATCCACTGAGCCAAACCGGTTAGGGCTGAATTTGTGTGTGTGTGTGTTTTTTTAACAGCATTCATTTCAAACCCAGATCAGAGCCTACCATGTAGAGAACCAATGTCAGTTTTCTTCCCTCCTTTTCTCTTTCATGAGCATGTGACGGGGCAAAGTGTCACTTCACTAAGTTGTAAGAATTAAGTGAGAAATAAGTGTGAGAAACCTTTGTAAACCCAGGTGCTCTAACCAAGTGAGGAATTATGTCTATTCTTGCCTCCCTGTGACCCCCTTTCCTGTCCTGTGACCTTTCCTACTCAGGGACCCCACAGATAGTTCAGGCTCCTTTACCGGAGTAAAAGCTTCATGCATTAGGGCTAAATTTAATGCCATTCACTGTCTAGGCTTCTGCTTGACCCCCAAAGGTGAGCATGGACAGAACTGAGAGGTCTTGGAGGTAGAGAAGAACAATATCTCAGCCAACCAGACGTCTGTGGCTGTGGTCCCGGCTGGGGTGGAGGGGGCTGTGCTCAGGGTGTGGACTGGAGGAGAGTGAGCTTGGGTGGATGGTCTGGGGGCCCTGATAAGCAGACTTGTGGTTATCAGGGTGGGGGCCTCTCTGCTTATCAAGAGCCAGCAGAGGCCACAGTAGGACCTGAGGACACTTCCCGCCATCTCCTGATGGCTGCTTTGTAATCCCTGTGCCTCCTCAGAGCCCTAAGGGGGGTGAGGATGGGAGTCCTTCCTTTCTCCAAGTCATATGGAGACTCTACCCTTGCCTGGCTGGCATGGGGGTGGGGGCCTTGGGTTCAGCCTTGCATTCTAAGAGCTTTTACTTCAGTCTGGGAGCTGTATGGCTCTCCTGAGGCCAGGGTGGACTAGTCTGGGGCCTTATCCTTCTAAAGTCTAATTCTAGTCCTTTCCATTGCAACTTTTAGTCCTTGACTCTTATTTAGACGTTTTAAAAAATCCTCACCCAAGGATATTATTTCTGTTGATTTTTAGAGCAACAATTGTCAACTGGAAGTCTGAAAAGTTGGCCGACCACTGTTTTAGAGAGTAGGAGGGAGGGAGGGAAGAAGGAGGACGGGGAGAGAAAGAGAGAGTTCTATGGGAGAGAGACACAGCGGGGGCTGCCTCCTGCTGACCAGGGCTGGGGATCAAACCTGCAATCCAGGTACATGCCCTTCACCAGGAATCCAACCCGCAACCCTTCAGTCAGCGAGTCAACGCTCTAACCACTGAGCCAAACCCACCAGGTTTTTGAATGAAGCCCTTAAACCATGTGGCAAGTGATGAAGTTAAAGAATCCTTTAGAATCATGGAGTTCAAGTCCCTCATTTATATAAGAGAAGAAAGTGAAGCCCAGAGAAGGGGAAAGAATCAATGCTTCAGTGTTCCCTCTAAGTCTCAGCATCAGGGAACTTAGGTCTCTAAGAGGAACAGGAAGGCAACAGCGTATGCCCATAGGTACACAGACACTTAATGTGTAAAACACATGTCTGATGCCCACATAGACACACAACACATGGGGATGCTCATTAAAAAAATATGTTCAGCCCTAGCCAGTTTTGCTCAGTGGATAGAGCATCAGCCTGCAAACTGAAAGGTCCCAGGTTTGATTCTGGTCAAGGCCACATGCCCAGGTTGTGGGCTCGATCCCCAGTGGGGGGCTTGCAGGAGGCAGTTGATCAATGATATTCTCTCATCATTGATGTTTCTATCTCTCCCTCTTCCTTCCTCTCTGAAAGCAATTAAAAATTTTTTAAAAATATGTTCAGTCTTGGCTGGTGTGGCTCAGCTGGTTGAGCATCATGCCGTGCACCAGAAAGTCACCAGTTCAGTCAGGGCACATGCCTGGGTTGCAGGCTCGGTCCCTGGGGGGAGGCATAGCTCCCTTCCTCTCTAAAATCAATAAAAATATATTTTTTAAAAAAAATAGGTTTAGCTAGTAAAATTACTCCTAATTTCCTATTGGTTGAGTAAAAATACTCTTTTTTTTTTTTCCCAAATGGTAAGAAAAAGTTCATTTAGAAAGTCACAGAGGTAGTAAAAGTGAGCCCCAGAAGAAATGGGCTCGGGAAACAAGTAACAGAGGCAACAGAAGGGCCCTTGGAGCTCAGGAGAGAGTTCAACGAAAGTAATGCTCCTGGGGGAGCAAGAAAGGGAAGGGAAGGCAGGCATACTCCCAAGAGGGAGGGCATGCCTCCATTTTGTTTGTTTTTATTAAAATAAAATTACTCTTAATTTCTTCTTGGTTGCTTTATTAAGTTTCATGAAGTTGGCAAACATGAAAAGGGCAAAATAATCAATGTCTCACTCATAGCCTGACAATCAGACGCAAAACTCATCCTGGAACTGAGGACTTTGGGAAGTTCTGGGAGGTTCTTGCTCTCCTGTTTTGCTTTAAATTCAGGAGTCCCAAAGCAAGAGCCACGTTCTGGCAGCATAAGAGGTGTGGGAAAAGAGCTGGAAAACGGTTCTAACCTTTCCTCCCCTGTGATAGATTAGAGCTTGAGGTCTGGGGGGCGGGGGGCGTTTGTCAGGGACAACTGCTGGGGACTGCCTTTTATCCCAGCTTTATCTCCATTTTCCTTTCATCATGAGCAGCCTATGAAGCTTCTGACCCGCCCTGACACTGGCCCCTCTATGTGCAGACTTTGGACCTGCTCTGTTTTCCTCGGGACCCTGTGAGAATTCCCCGGTCCTTATTTGTCTCTATGCTCCATGAGCAACACCCTGTCTGATTATTTTCTGTGGTCCCAGCACCCTTCGTGGGCTTTATTCTGGGAGGTGCTCAGAGGATGCCTTACACTGAGTAGATGCCAACCCTGCAGGCAGTGGCCAACGTGTGCTCAAGTGCTTTTACACTCTATGCCTTTTGGCCCCATGAGCAAGTGCACGTGTTGAGCAATGAACCCGGATGCAGAGGGGCCCTTGGAGGCTTTGTCAATGTCCATCAGTCTCCAAACGATGGCTGCATGTCCATTTTATAATAGAGATACTGAGGCTTATGGAGAAAATGGGTGGCACTGAATCACACAGTAAGTCAGAAAAAGAGGCAGGCCTGGCCAGTGTTGCTCAGTGGTTAAGCTTCAACCTGTGAACCAGGAGGTCAAGGTTTGACTCCTGGTCAGGGGACATGCCTGGGTTGCGGGCTTGATCCCCATTGTGGGATGTGCAGGAGGCAGCTGATCAATGATTCTCTCTCATCATTGATGTTTCTCTCTCCCCCCTCTCTCTCCGCCCCTCCTCCCTCTCTGAAATCAATAAAAATGTATTTTAAATAAAGAAAGAGAAAAAGAGTCAGGACCACAGCTCTGCTCTCCAGACTCTCCACTGCAGGTTCTGTGCACAGACCTGCTGTGAATGAAATTGATTGTGTGTGTGTGTGTGTGTGTGTCTGAGGGGCTTTTCATTAGTTTTTGGTCAATCCTCACCTGAGGATACCTTCGCCACTGATTTTTAGAGTGTGGAAGGAAGAGGGAAAGACAGAGAGACATCAGTGTGAGAGTAACACATCAACACATCAGTTGGTTGCCTCCCACATGCACCCTGATCTGGGCCGGGCTTTGAGCCTGCAGTTAAGGTACAGGCCCTTGATCGAAAAGGAATCCATGACCCTTCAGTCTGTGGGCCGATATTAACCACTTAGCAACCCAGCCAGGGTTCTGTGTGGCCTTTGAGTTTCAGAGGCAAAGGAATCAGACCTGAGTTTTGCCACTTACCAGTACTGTGATTCTGAGTGTATTGTTTATTCCATCTCTCCTAGTCTCAGTTTCCTCATCTCTCAAATGGGGATGGCAAAATCACAAGATCCTTGGGAAGAGTCAGTGAAAGAAAAGGTTGGGAAGCTACTGCAGGATGCAAGGATGCCATCCTCGATGCCCCTGCCTTTTGTCCTCCCACCTGTTTGACTTCTTTTAAAACCTCTTCCACAGCCCTAACCGGTTTGGCTCAGTGGATAGAGCGTCGGCCTGAGGACTCAAGAGTCCCAGGTTCGATTCCGGTCAAGGGCATGTACCTTGGTTGTGGGCACATCCCCAGTAGGGAGTGTGCAGGACGCAGCTGATCGATGTTTCTCATCGATGTTTCTAACTCTCTATCCCTCTCCCTTCTTCTCTGTAAAAAATCAATAAAATATATTTTAAAAAAAACAAAAAACCTCTTCCACAGACCTCTTGGCCAACTCCAGCCAAACAACAATCCCCTCTCTTCCCTCTAACCTCCTCTTGCACCTTGTGAGCCAGGCCCTCCCATGGAGCTCACATGCCTGGAATCCCAGGCCATCTTTGGCTTTGGCTTGAACCAGCAGAGAGAGCCTCGGCCTTTCAGGGGTTGTGCCTTAAGAGTTCTTGCTTTTCTTCTAGACCATCTGCCCAGGACAGACTCAGAGCCAGAAGGGGAGAGCACAGCTTTGGATTTGTCAGAGCCAGGGCTCCACTACTACCTGCAGAGTGGGCCCTGCACCCTGCCCTGCTCTTGGAGTTCTGGCTTTTTTATCAGTAAAATGGGCTTAAAATGCCTTAGTTTCCACAATTGTTGTGTACATGAAATAAGATAGTACAGGCGAAACATTCTAACCTAGATCCTGGCTCATATCTTACAGGAGCTCAACAAATGCCTAGCTCCTTCTGTGCTGGCGTTGCAAAGGGCTTTTCCTACTTGTCCTTCCCAGTGGGGCATGTACCATGGGCATGTGTGCTCACCTGTGCAGATATACATGATAGTGCATATCTGCCTGGGCACATATTGGGTCAGAAACAGAGCCTTTTCAGTTAACATCTCCCTAAGCCTGTTCATTAGCTCCCAGTTCCTGTTCTCTGGGTCAGTGGGATCCCCATGTCCAGTCAGACTCCAGCCCTGACCTATCCAGTCTCCATGCATAGTCCTAAAGGTAACTATTAGATGGGAAAGTATCCCCAGGGAGCCTGGATGTCCTTCTCTCCTCAAATCCTTCCCGCCTGCCCTGACCGACCAGTTTGGCTCAGTGGATAAATCATAAATCGTCGGCCTGCGGACTCAGGGGTCTCAGGTTTGGTTCTGGTCAAGGGCATGGACCTTGGTTGCTGGCATATCCCCAGTGGGGAGTGTGCAGGAGGCAGCTGATCAATGTTTCTCTCTCATTGATGTTTCTAACTCTCTATCCCTCTCTTCCTCTCTGTGAAAAATCAATAAAATATATATTAAAAAATATATATAATGCTTCTTAAAAAAGTCTTTCCCGCCATCAGCCAGGCCCTTATCCCCTCCTCCCTGCCAGGACAACCTGTCTGCTCCACAGCTGCTGTGGAAGAGATAGGCTGCCTGGATTATCAGGCCAGACAAGGTTCCTTATGACAGTTCCCTGCCCCCCACGCACTTTCAGGCAAAGTGCTGGGCCTGAGGCCCAGAGATTGGAAATAACAGAAGGGAGGTAGACCCTGTGTCCCCCATACCCAGTTCCCAAGGTTGGGACCATTAGCACAAGGAAGTGGGGGAGCAGCATTACCTGTGCTTCCAGGAGTCCAGTCTGCACACTCTTGTGCCTCATCCTAGGTCCCTGGCAGGCAGGCTTCTAAAGGCTTAGACAAGGGGCTCCGTACTGCACCATCCCCCTCCCTGAGACTGGTTCTGGGCTCTGGGGATGGAGGCCTGGTTAGCTCCATTCTCAGAGTCTATTGGCTTTAATGCAGGTGTGTCACCCCCTCCCTCCACTCCCAAATTCTTGCCTCCTTCTCCTCTCCAGCATCCTTCAAGCCTCTTTCAGCAAGGCTCCTGCCTGTTTTCTTGCAGACTGCCTTTCCCAGGCCCCTCTGACCATTTCCTCTGGTTAGCCATTGTCCCTGACATTAAGGCTAACTAGGACCACCTCCTAGTTGGACCCCACGGAGCTACCCAGGCCTCCCGTTCCTGAAGGTCAACAGAAAGTAGTAAAAAGAGTAGGAGTCTCAGGGGCCTGGTAGCTCGGTTGGTTAGACCGTTGTCCTCATAGGCCAAAGTTGTAGGTTCAGTCTCTGGTCAGGTCACATACAAGAAGCAACCAATGACTGCATAGATAAGTGGAACAATCTCTCTCTCTCTCTCTCTCCAATAAATAAAACAATAATAATAATAATAGCAGGAACCTCAGAGTCTTGGAGTCTGGCTTCCAGTACTGGTATTGGCTCAAGACACTGTGTGACCTTGGGGAAGTCCTTCACTTCCATGCTTCTCAGTTTCCTCATTTTATAAGAGGGGCTTGGCTGGTGTGGTTCAGTGATTGAGGTTCAAGAATTGAGCCTGAGACTGTGTATCTACTCTATAAAAGCGAAATATTAAAATTAACCGTTTCTCCGAGACAGGGTAAGCCACGCCCACCAGCCAATCAGAGCGACTGTATGCAAATTAGCCCAGCCAACATGGCGGCTGCCACTCACGGACATGAGTAAACAGCCCTTTCCATTGCGGCAGGAGCGAAAGTGAAGCTGCGCCAATTAAACTACCTCTAGCAAAACACAGCTTTGAAACA
>PVJC01043880.1:0-14341 GCA_004026665.1 Murina feae
CCATGTTGACCATAGCTAGAAGACTGACCTGATCCAGACCCATGTTGACCATAGCTAGAAGACTGACCTGAGCCAGAACCATGTTGACCATAGCTAGAATGCTGACCTGATCCAGACCCATGTTGCCCAAAGCCAGAAGATTGACCTGAGCTACATCTGTGTTGTCCGCAGCCAGAGGATTGACCCGTTTCAGACCCATGTTGACCATAGCTAGAAGACTGACCTGAGCAATACCCATGTTGACCATAGCTAGAAGACTGACCTGATCCAGACCCATGTTGACCATAGCTAGAAGAGTGACCTGAGCCAGATCCATGTTGACCATAGCTAGAAGACTGACCTGAGCCATACCCATGTTGACCATAGCTAGAAGATTGACCTGAGCCATACTCATGTTGACCATAGCTAGAAGACTGTCCTGAGTTAGTTCCATGGTGTCCAAAGTTTGGTGACTGTCCTGAAGTAGAACTATGTTGTCCATAACTAGAGGATTGACCTGATCCAGATCCATGTTGCCCAAAGCCAGAAGATTGACCTGAGCTACATCTATGTTGTCCACAGCCAGAGGATTGACCTGATCCAGACCTATATTGGCTATGGCTAGAAGACTGACTAGAGCCAGACCTGTGTCGGCCATAGCCAGAGGATTGACCTGATCCAGACCTATGTCGGCTATGTCTAGAAGATTGACTTGAGCCAGACCTGTGTCGGCTATAGCCAGAGGTTTGACCTGATTCAGACCCACATTGTTCATAGCTGGAAGCCTGGCCTAATCCTGATCCATGTTGGCCATAACTAGGAGACTGACCTGAGCCTGACCCATGTTGGCTGTGGCTAGAAGATTGACTTGATCCAGACCCATGTTGACCATAGCTGGAAGACTGGCCTGAGCTAGTTCCATGGTGTCCAAAGTTTGATGACTGCCTTGAAGTAGAACTATGTTGTCCATAACTAGAGGGTTGACCTACACCAGACCCATGTTGCCCAAAGCCTGAACCAGACCTTTGGTGTCCAAAGCCAGAGGACTGACCTGAAGTAGAACCATGCTTTTCATAGCTAGAAGATTGACCTGAACCTGAACCATGTTTTCCATAGCTGGAAGACTGTCTTGTTGTAGACCCATGTTGACCAAAGCCAGAAGACTGCCCATAGCTTGATGACTCACCTAAAGTGGATTCTGAACTAGACTCATGGTTTCTCTGACTAGAAGATTGATTAGAGCCAGATCCATATTTTCCATAATTAGAGGATTGTCCTGATCCAGAGCCATGCTTTTGTCTTTCATGGCTCCCTGACTGACCACTTGAGTGGGATCCATGTCTTCTTTGACTGGAGGACTGACCCAAGCCAGACTCATGACCATAACCAGTGGGCTCATTTGAATTTGACCAGTGGTCTTGTCCTCCACAACTCCCCGAGCTGAATCCATGTTGACTTGATTGCTTCTCATGTAGTCTATTTCCTAAAGATTCATTTGAGCGAGACACATGTTGGTCAGAACTGAAAGACCGATCCTCTGAGTGGGAAACATGCCCTCGTTCTCCACAACCCCCTAACTGATTTGCTGAGTGTGATCTTTTTCTATAGTTTGACTGAGTATAACCATCTTCTTCACTCCCAGACCTTTCTTGCTGGTGAGAGCCATACTTATTTTTCTTATTATCCTTGAAGTGGCCTGAGCTTGACTCTCTCCATCTTTCCCCAGAGCTTTGCCTGTGTCCCAGATTAGATGATCCTCCTTGATTCCCAATTCTTCTGGAGCTGGATTGAGGCCTGTGTTTAAGGCGTCCTCTGGAGCCCCTGGAATAGGAATCATTCTCTCCTGAGCTGGAAGACGATTCTTGCCCCGTGTTCTTCTCTTCTGTTTCACTATGTTCCTCTTGATGCTGGTGACTGTGATCTCTTTGCTTTGACCCTGAAGCTTGGCAGTAATCTTTGCCAATGAGTTTATTACAAGCCTGAGCCAGCTGGAATACCATCAGAAGATATTCATTAAAATCCACTTTCTTGTTATGGTCTCGATCCAGACTTTGCATAATGATATTTACAGTGTTTGGATCATCTGGATTCTGTATAGGAACAAGGTACAAAGGGCAGCTCTGTCAATATGGACCACATATCCAACTATCCAATTGAAGAAAGACTGTAGAAATATGAATGCTTGGCTTACATAGGTTAAACCACATAGTCCCTTAGGCTGAACTGTGCTATCCTGAGCACGAGAGAAGGAAATATGCAATGAATAATGCAGTGAGAAATAGATAGAAGAATATGCAACTGGGAGATTATTTTTTGTAAGGAATGGGTCAAATATAAATGATTAGCTAATTTATAAATAATAATTTTGGATACTTATATTAGATATGATTTTTCTTCATTTGTCCAGCATAATTCATGAACTCATTAATTAATTTACTCATTTAACAAATTTATTTCCCACCTACTATCTGCCTCTCATTCAGTTAGGTACAATGAACAAGTTTGGTTCTTGACAAAATGGAGCTTAGAGTCTAGTGGACCAGACACACAGACTTAAAAATCACAGTTTATTGTGATGTTTCTATGAGAATACACCAGAATTCAAGGAAAGTTAATGAGGGGAAGTGATGTCTTTTGAAGGATGGGTTGAGTCCAGGTAGATGGAACAATAGGAACAAAGAGCTGGAGGTAAGAGAAGGTATGTCATATAGAAAGAACTGAGAGAAATTCAGAATTGCTGAATTTAGAGTCTCAGCAGTCAAGAGACATGGCTAGAGAGGTAATATGGAGGAAATCATGTCTTTGAAGATATGCTAAGTAACTGTGGACTTTATTTTAAGAACTGGGAGCTATTGAAGGATTTTGAAATGAATGTGAAATGATTAGATTTGTATCTAATGCTGAGATTGGAAGTAAGAAATGGCTTGAACCAGCAATAGTGATAGGGAGGGGCTGATTGAGAGATCGTTGATGAATTTGATGGAGGTTGGAGGATGGAAGAGCATGCTGAGAGAGAAAGTTAAAATGGCACCAGATTTCTGCTTTGGGCACACAGGAGAAGGAGAGTTTAGTTTTGTACCTGACACACTGAATTTGAGACATTGATAGGAATCCAAATGAAAATATTTAGTATGTAGCTGGATTCAATGAGTTGGAGATCAAGAACTACATCTAAGCTCCCAAATATTTATTTCCAGAACTGACATTTTAAAGTGGTGGCCACCCTCTTTCATGATTTAGGAGTAAGATGCTAATTTCTTGAACTCAGAGACTTCATAGTGCCAGCATTTCAGAAATGGGCTGTGGTAAGGATATTTTGGGCAGAAGAAAGACAAAGAAAGGGAAGAAGATACATTTTATCTACTTTTCAGTTTTTCTGCGAACCATCTCGGTTGTTGTTCCAGAAGAATTACTCACTAAGGACATTTAATCTATGAATTTTTGTCTTTTTTTTTTTTTAAATAGGATCACTTTTCTTGGTAATGTTATAGAAATCATTATGGGGTCAACTTTTGACCTTGTTTTAAGCCTTTACCAAACCCTGTTCTCTATTACTAAGTAAGGAGAGTCCTCTAGGAATTTGACATATGTGACAAAAGGTAGAAAGGGAGAAGAAGGAAATTGCAGTGTTTTAGTCCTGATATGGAATTCTTACCTTCATAATTTGATGGAATTCATTTTCCAAAAATACTTTCATTTCTGCCTTGTTCAACATGTCACACTCCTCATCCTTGGTGGCATACTGGTAGAAAACTTCGATGACCGTGACGATGCTTTGTAAGAGTTTAGGCATCTTTTTGTAGGTTTAATTAACCTAACAGGGAAGAAAAGGAGAGACCCACCTTTTATTGTTCCTTTTTCTTGTTTAAAGACATAAGTAGTTTCAATTATTTGTAAAAATTGTTCAGAATTAATAGGGAATGATTAATTCTGTTATGATCAAGAGCCAATCCAGAGTTAAATGACTTGTACAAGTCATATAGCAAGAAAGTGATAAAATTAGGAACACAAATATATCATTATGGAAATATCTCATATTTCCATTCCTGAATGAATATAGGAGTGATGACTTCCTTTTTTGGTCTCTTTACCTCTAGCAGGGATAATTTTATGAACTTTGTTCTGGAGCTGTAGAAGTCCTGGGTGTGCCAATCCATCCATTTCCTCAGTTCCTTTCTAGGTCTCAGCCATCACACTAGGCAAGGACAAGTCTATTATCTACATGGCATGCCTGACTCCAACTAAGGGGTATCAGGGTCTAAACTAGACCCTCCAGACTTCTAGGCCAGAGAAAGTAAATAAAGTGAGTAAAGACAACAACAGGCCTAGGTGATATGGAGCTGGGGGCAGCTGCTATCAGTCTCAGCTTCTGTTTTCATTCTCCAAGAGGGGCTGACCCCAGGCTTTACTGATTAGACAACAGAGAGAAAAAGCTCAGTAAGTAAAGGAGGCAATCTGCCTACTGAATAATTTGAGCCCAAGGTTGTTAAGGAAATGACCCCAAAGAAAGCTGATATTATCAGTCCCAGTTATTTCTTCATTTTTCTTCTTGATAAAGTTAAACTTATACCAAAGTTCTCCAAAGTATATTCAAAAGAAGCCTAGTACCCAGTGCCTCTTTGCCTTAGAGGACATCCCAGATTCTCATAACATATAGCTCTAAATATGGCTCACTTACCTAGTTCACCAGAGGAACAAGTAGGATGGAGGCTTTAGCAGCTTACAGGGTGTTGCTAGTTGCGGAGAGTGGCCTTTTTATAGAGGAAGTAATGGTCCATCTTAGGGAGGAGCTACTCTCTTTGAGATGTCCTAATTTACTCTCGAATAAGCCCAGCTCCACCTCCATCTCCACCTCGTAGTGTTTATCTTCTTACTTCCTTACTTGTTCACCTGAGATTGCATGAGCAGTTCCCAAATCTGGGCGAGTACCAGCTCCACCTGTCAGTCTCTGGACACTGAAGAAAGACCTTTTGCATGTTCCATGAAGTATCTAGCATAATGCATTGATAACAAATTATGTGGACTTTAACTGAAGTTGAGTGGAATGTCGGCAGGGACATCAGGGAACAAATGTCAAAGAGTCATGGAATCTGATTTTTAAAAGGAAGCTTAAAGATCATCTGATCAAAACATTATTTTTTTTAAAGCTAAATTTTCTTATGCAGGATTCTAGCCAAGGTGTACCCTGATGTTATTACCTCTTGAAATAGATAATGGCGGCAGAGACCCTCTTGTTTCTTTACCCAACTCTGTTTACCAGACTTTAATGGCCTTTTGTCAATGTAGCTTTCTTTTCAGCCACTATATAACCTTAAGAAGAGATGCATGCTCAGTAGCATAGTATTCAAGGTTCCTCATGATCTGGGCTGTGGCTTCTCTCTAGCCCCATCTTCTCTCTAGCCCCATCTTCTTTCTCCCTCTTCCTCTTAATGCTCTACCAGTGATCAACTATTTAAGTTTCCTGAAAATAACATACTATTTCATGTTTTTTCTTGAAATATCTTTTCTCATTATCTGCCTAGTGAACTCCTATTCATTCTAAAAACCCACATTAGACACCCTGTAAGACTCTGTCTTGAATAAATAATCGTGTACTTCATTCATAATTCTATCACAGTATTAATCAAACTATATTATAATCTTCTAAAATAGTCTTACTATGAAATTAGTGTTTAATACAAAAATTGGAAAATATATATGAACAAAGAAAAGAAAGTGAAAATACCTATAATCCTATTACTCAGAAATAGCACTGTTAATTATTTGGTTTATATCCTTAAATACACACACACACACACACACACGTACACATGTATATGTCTAGTATATGTCTTTTTGCCTATATCATTTCTGGACTATGAGCTTGAGAATAGGGAATGGGCATCATTATTCCTTATGACATTTGGAGACTAAGCAAATTGCTTGGCAATAAAGGTCCCCAGTAAATGTTCCTCAAATTGAATTGAATTGAAAGAGGAGTGAGGACCATGACTACAGTGATCTTCATTGATCAACTTATACTTTTTCACAGGACTAGGGTCTTCCCTCTCTCTTGCCATTGTTACCTCAGAGGACATTATTTCATCTGAATATAGACTGAATCTTAGCATTGGAGTCCACGAGTGCCTTTCTGCTTACCTCTGAGGTCCTTGCTCTGCACTCCATCATTGTGAACATGTAACACAAATTTCACTAAAGCTGAGTGATATTACATAGACTTAAACTTTTGCAACACAGCCCATCAGAATTTTGGGAGCAGTGGTAGCAATTATTGGCAAATGATAAATCACATGATTCAGAATTCAACCATTATTATGCTATATGTTTTCTTCTAAGAACTACCCAAAATGCTGCAGAGTCAGTATCCATACAGTAGCCCTGTTTCCTCTGGACACCTGATTTGGGTCAGGCCATCATACTTTCATCAGAGGAAAGAGCTTTTTAAAGGTGTGACTGAGACTGTGGGAGTGCAAGGGAGGTGGAATTTGCTAAGTGAAGATTAATTTCCTGCAGGAACCGGCTATTGCCAAAGAGGAAAGACAGGGTGAGGGTGAGGTGAAGACTACTTCAGGTGGACATGCTATTGGGATGAGTGTTCTCCTGAATTAGGGACCAGCAAACTTTTTCTGTGAAGAGCTGGAGAGTAAATATTATAGGCTTTGCGGGCCAGATGGACCTAGTTACAACTATTGCACTCTGTTCTAGTAGCGTGAAAGCAGCCATAGGTGATATGTTAATGAATGA
This sequence comes from Murina feae, assembly GCA_004026665.1. Lineage (NCBI taxonomy): Eukaryota > Metazoa > Chordata > Mammalia > Chiroptera > Vespertilionidae > Murina > Murina feae. Next base: position 6,724 of record PVJC01043880.1, read on the forward strand.
GTATGGCTGTGTTTCAGTAAAACTTATTTATAGACACTGACCTTTACATTTCATATAACTTCATATAATTTTTTTCAACCACTGTAGAAAACATTTATAGCTTGTGGGCCATCCAAAAATTGGCGATAAGCTAGGTATGGCCTGTGAGCTGTAGTTTGCCACCCCTGGCCTTCTTCTCTGTTTGCTTGTCAGAAAGATTTGCCAGGAAAGGAGAATCTGAGGGAAGAGAAGTGCTGGGAAGTGTGGGATATCAGAACCAATAATTCTTGTGTGAAAGAAAGGTGCACGTCTGAGAATGTTTGCGTGTCTGAGGTGGTAGGTAAAGGAAACAGAACAAGGGACCTTTGGGTGCTCATGAGAGTAAGGTAAACTTTGACTTGATGTAAGACATTTTTAACATCTGCGTTGGCTAAAAATGCAATGAATTCTTTGCAAAGTAATTGAGTTTATTGTCTGGAATATTGTAGAAACTTTCATTTCTCATGTAAGGAGTTTTAATCCTTTTAGGGTTATGTTTTCTGAATATTCTCCAATGTCACCAACCAGAGTTTTGTTGAGCTTTATTTCTTGGTTTGTGTCACGAGAAAAAAAAAGAAGCATATTTAATGTACCTTTTGGCCTTTAATTCTCCCTTTTGAGAATTACTAGTGTAAGAGTTGGAGTTGATAAGCACAAAGGTCCTTTCCAAAACTGAGAATCATAATTTTACCAGAACATATGTCCCACAGTCATAGAGTGGACGTGAAGACCCCCTTCATAAGTTTGGTTAGTGGTTTTCTCCTTGGAGATGACAGGGTTCAGGAGAAGAGATTTCTTATGGTATATGTTACATTCTAGGTTTTTCAGTGCCACCATGTGTTGGCAGAAGAAAGGAAGTTGCATTCTCCATTATGCCAAACACAGTGCTTTGTGGGCTTAAGTATATCATTTTATTAATTCTCACAACAGCCATATATCGTAGGTATTATTCCCTCCATTTTTCAGGTGAGAAAACTGAGGTCTAGAGAATATATGTAACTTGTTTCAAGTCACTTAGTAGTTAAGTGGAGAAGACAATATTCAAACTCCGTTCTGCTTCTGTCTAAGAATAGTCAGGGAGTAGAGATTATTCATGCAAAAGGCAAGAGTGTTGGGGGACAGTTTTTGAGGAATGGAGTGTTTGACCTGAAGAGAAGGCCAACCAACCAACCAACCAACCAACCAAAATTAGTAAAGATAAACTGCGAAGTTCCCTTCCACAGCTGTTTTCACTTGTGCTTGTCTGGAAGGCAGGGCAGTGTTCCTATAGTGCCATCTGGTGGGCCACAGGGAAATTCTACAGAAAGTCTTTCTCCTTGACCTTTGTCTTCTTTTCCCTTACTTCCCCCATGCAATTTCTTTTTTTAAAAAAAATATTTTATTGATTTTTTTACAGAGAGGAAGGGAGAGGGATAGAGAGTTAGAAACATCGATCAGCTGCCTCCTGCACACTCCCCACTGGGGATGTGCCCGCAACCAAGGTACATGCCCTTGGCTGGAATCGAACCTGGGACCCTTCAGTCCGCAGGCCGATGCTCTATCCACTGAGCCAAACCAGTTAGGGCCCCCACACAATTTCTTACAGTTCTCAGTCTCCATGAATGAGGAGACTATGCAACAAATAGGGACATAATAAGCAAACAATGTTGGTTGTCATGATTTTGGGGTGGGTGGAGTCAAAAGAAGTTAGCTATAAAATAAAACTGGTCAGCAAGCATTACCTTCCTTATCCTTCTCACCAGGTACAAGGGTCATTTTTTCTTCTATTTCAAAAAAATAAAAAATGGATCTGATATCTAATAAAAGAGTAATATGCAAATTGACCATCACTCTGTTACACCCAAGCCACGCCCACCAGCCAAGCCATGCCCACCAGCCAATCAGAATGGCTGTATTCAAATTAACGAAGCTAAGATGGTGGCTGGCAGCCATGAAGTTAGAGCAAACAAGAGGCTTCCATTGTATCAGCAATGAAGGAAAGTGCCTGCTTAGGCCACTCAAGGCAACAAAGTTTCAATTTTAGAAGCCACAGAGCTGAAGCAAACAGGAGGCTTCGTTGCCTGCCTAGGCCTCTGCTCAAGGCAACAAAGTTTCAATTATAGAAGATAAATAATCCCCAGAAACCTGATTCCAGCCAGCCTCACTGGGACGTTGGGTCAATGGGAGCTGTGAGCAGCCTGAAAATGGCCCTCAGTCCCTCACCCAGTCTGGCCAGGCACCCAGTAGGAACCTGAACCCTGAAGGGACTGTGGGCAGCCTGAAAACAGTCCTCAGCCCCTCATCCAGGCTGGCCACACCCCCATTGGGTGAGAGTCCCCACTGGGGGGCTTGGCCAGCCTGCAAACAGCCATCAGCCCCTCACCCAGGCTAGCCAGGCATGCCAGAAGGTGGGCATCCCCTGTGGGGTCCCAGACTGTGAGAGAGCACAGGCTGGACTTAGGGCCCCCCTGAGTGCACAAATTTTTGTGCACCGGGCTCCTAGTAATTTTATATCTTAGCATTGGGGGGAAGGGGTTGCGGCAGGCATGATGACACATCTTTCAGCTCCAGACCCAAGCCCTGGAATATACTCTGCTTAGGTACTGGTCTCCCTATTTAGTTGTTTCTCTTTGTGTTCTTAGTATTCTTCCTTTTCTCCTCCAAGACCTCAAAAATGCCCAGATGCTAGGAATCCATTGCTTATTCTTACTTGTATACTTTTACTTATTTTGTTAACAGCTTCTCTTTCCACCTCCTTAACTTGCTGCTTGATACTCTTATTACCATGGCCATTCATGGCCTGTATTCCTTAGTTCCTACTTTATTGAGGCTTTCTGCATGCAGGACTTAAAGTGGGAAGATGGAGGAGAGTGGTTGGAAATGTTCCTCAGGGACCATAAAATATTATAGAGGTAGTACAAAAGACCTGCTTGCATGGGAGATATCAGAGAGGACTTCAGAGCCACACAACTTACCAGTCTGTCCAAGATTCTGCAGGGAAGCCAAGTTCAGCAGGGTGTGGCTGCTGGGGAGGGTTAAGCAAATGGATCTCCCATGATGGGGAGATGCTAGTCAGGCTTGAGGGAAGGTTGGAGGAGTGGTGCCCACCCCAGAGCCACACAACTTAGTCCATCCCAGATTCTTCCCAGAACTTGGCAGGGGGCGGGGAGGGGGGTGTGGGGGAAGGGGGGGCACCAGGACTCAGGAGGCTAAGTTTGCTGGGAGTCTTGAGAGGGGGGCTAGCAGATCTTTTGTGAGGGGGAGATTCACAGGAAGTGGAGGCAATATCCCCTCCCCCAAAGCCACACCACTTAGTCACAGATACCTTCTGAGTCTGGCCAGACCTTTACATCCCAGCCCAGGCAGCTAACTCTTCAGCAGGGCATGACTCCATAGGGTGGGGCAACAGGAAGTTCAAAGGGTGGGGCTATTGCATTTCCCTAGGTTGATTCCATAGAAAATGAGTGCTCCACCCAAGTAAGATGGTTTCTGTGGTGTGGTAGAGGAACTCAACACAGGGGTCCTGTCAGCTGTCCCTTCATTGCTCTCCCCAGTCACAAACCCCAGTCTCTTCTCACATGGCCTTAGTCTGATCTGCCCTCCCTCCACTGGAGCACAGGGTGAATGGCTGCAAATAAGATTTTGTGTTTTGGCTCTTTAGGAGGGTATCTGTGTCTCTAGCAGACTCCTGTCTCTCCCTGGCGGACAGAATCCCTGCTGATTTTCACAGCCAGATGTTATGTGGGTACCTTTTTTGTATATTGATTTTGTATATGCAACTTTACTATGCTTGTTTATTATTTCTAATAGTTTTTTTTTGGTGGAATTTTTAGTGTTTTTTATAGCTAGAATCATTTCATCTGCAAATAATGACAGTTCTACTTCTCCATTTGGATGCTTTTTATTTCTTTTTCTTGCTTAATTGCTATGATTAGGACTTCTAGTACTGTGTTGAATAATAGTGGCAAGAATGAGCATCCTTATCTTGTTCCTGATCTTAGAAGAAGAACTTTCAGTTTTTTACCATTGAGTATAGTATTAGCTATGGTTTGTTATATACCAACATTTATTATGTTGGTACTTTCCTTCTATGCCTATTTTATTGAGTATTTAAAAAAATCATAAATGTTGTATCTTGTCATTATGCTAATTGAAATAAACCAGCCACAAAAAGAGAAATACTTTATGATTCCATTTAAATGAAATATTCAAATTAATAGAGTTGGAAAGTAGAATGGTGGTTGCTAGGGGCTAGGGAAAAGGGAAATAAGGAATTTTTGTTTAATGGATATAAAGATTCAGTTGGGCAAGATGAAAAAAATCTGGAGATTAGTTGTGCCACAATGTGAATATACTTACCTCTACTGAACTGTGCATAAAAATAGTTGATTAACACATAAGGGAGTGTATAGTAATTTTGTTCTTTTTAAAAAAATATATTTTACTGATTTTTTACAGAGAGGAAGGGAGAGAGATAGAGAGAGTCAGAAGCATTGATGAGATGAGAGAGAAACATCGATCAGCTGCCTCCTGCCTACTCTGTACTGGGTATGTGACCGGAATTGAATCTGGGACCTTTGAGTCCACAGGCCGACGCTCTATCCACTGAGCTAAACCGGTTAGGGAAGTAATTTTGTTCTTGAGTGGACAGGGATATGAAAGAAAACAATTTCAGTTGTTTGTTTATGGGTTCTTTACAAAACATTGAGAGTTTTACCTAGAGGTGTATTCATCTGGCTATCTCTGTTGTAAGGTCAGTCAGCGTCTTTCCATCAATACTTCCCACCTTGGGTAGCCAGGTCTGCACTGTCTCCCTCATTCTAACTTTTATCTTCAGCCTGTCAGTTAGGCCTGGACTCCTCTAGAGAAAGAAGGGTCTCGGGCGGTAGCTGAAGTAGCTGGTTGTGATACTGTTGGCAAGGTGACAAATAGTGACTCATAAGAGAGGCGGTGTCTCCATATCTGTGTCAGTGACAACTCAATGAGGTTAGCAGGTTTGGCACCGTGTATGGGAATTTAGGGACAGAACTTCAAGCAGGGAAGCAGGGGACCAGTGGGTGGATCATATCCCTTTGAGTGGCTTGTGGAGTACAAACGTAGACATGATATTGTTTGAGGCTAATGAGAAAAATGAAGTTGTTGCTTTTTATTTACTCCCTCATTCACATTAGGGATAATTTAAACTTTGACAATTTCACTTTAGCTTCATTTATTTAAGCAATAGTAAAAAAAGACAACTCTTGTGAGTGTGCTTATAAAACCACTAAGCAGAGAGTTAAAAGACTTGAGCTCTAATTGCTATTTTGGTGCAGATTATTTGTGTGATGGACTCATCTGCTAAATATGAACAATGGTCTGTCTGGTTATTCTCTGAATCCCTGCTGGTCTCCTAATACAAAGAAGGAACCTAGGATATAATTCACGCAGAGGGATTTTTCCTTCCAATGTTAGAATTTTGTTCACATAGTTCCTATTTTTTCCTTTATCTCTTTATCCACTGGACTAACTCATGAAGTACATGAGTTTTCTTTCCAGGAAGGATAAAGTTTTATTTATTGATTTCCCTTTGTCAAGATATTTTAGCACAATTTCTCTGCTCTCATTAGCCTCCATTAGAAAATGTTTCCTAGTGTCTTGGAAGAATGTCCTATGGACAGTAGTTTGTGCTTCCTGATCTTGGTTTGACTTGGATAATAGCCACCTGAGTTGATGTTGTGATAACAATTATGATTCTATGAACAGTTGAGATAAACCTTTTTCTACCCTGTAGGTGATAATGTGGAACAATTATTATGTTACAGAAAAACATAGGATTTGATTAAATACTTTCTTCTTTAGGCTCCTTAATATTTTTGCACGCCGTGTAACTAGGGTTTGGTCGCACAGGTTGCTAGTGATGAGGAAAAGATGTAATTGAGGCCATGGGGAAGAAAGTCTTTTGGGGTTTATGAGAAATAAGCATCAAAGACACAAATTATGGTATGCAATCAATTGTTTATTTTCAGTTTTTATGCAATTCACTTTTATGAATTCTATATGCTGAAGGGTGATTTTAATAAATACAGAATAATACACAGTTCCAATAGAAGCATAATACAGGTACATGTGCTGAGCCATGTAGCAGTATAGCAGCTATAGACTCTGGAATGATGTTTTTATAATTTTGACTCCATTTTTTATTTTTGGCAAAGATTATAATATGAAATTGAAGAGATTCTAAATTTTAATCCCTCAAAAAATGATTACATAAACCCATCTACCAAAATATTCATACATTTAATAATTTATCTGTCCATAACATTGCTTTCTTCCATTCACCATTTTATAGATATAAAGATAAAACCTTCCCAGAGAATGAGAAGAAACCATTACCAAGTAGAAAAATAGGATAATATGTTAAAAAGGTAATAGAAGATAACCTCAGTGAAAGTATAAAGAAACATTCTTGATTCAGATTTGTATTGTTCCTTCTCCTATTCTTTGAATTAATTATATTTCTATTGTCTCTCACTCATAATAATAGTGTTGTTGAGACTGACAAAATCCCAACTGCTTTAAACTATCACTTGGCTGACCGTATGTCACAGGGTTTATATAACCGTCTGATGTATTGGCTCTTGAAAAGTCTTCTCCATATAAAGGTGTGCCTCTAAACCCCACATGACTGGATTTAGGTCTGCTAGCCTTAGTATCACTGGCCTGAATAATATTCAGTCCATGGTGTCTACTGTAACCAGAATGAGATGAAATATCTCCATGTACATTCCTAGAGTTTCTGGAGCTATCTGCTGCCTGTTCAAGGTGGTGTCCCTGTCTATGTGTACTACTGGTTCCTGACTGACCATGGGAAGATATGGAGTGCCTGTGGGTGACTGTTTGACCTTGATGTGACCCCCAGTGACTACTGCTATCACGAGATTGTCCATGGGCAGATCCATTCTGGAACCTTGAACTAGAACGAGTCCCCACACCAGTCGAGGAGGATGATATACTTGAATGTTCACTGTCGCTGGCCTGACTGCTGCTGGACCCCCGAGGTCTGGTTGTCCTGGATCCTGAAGATGATTGTCCGTGTCCAGTGCCCGAGTGTCTGTGGCTGTCAGGCGACTGCTCATGCTGAGATCCTTGTCTTCCTCTGGAGCTTGACCCTGAGTGCCCCTGGGATGAGACGTGGTGTCCCGTAGAGGATGTCTCTGCACCGTGGGAGCCTGATTGTCTAGAGGTGTCTGCAGACCGTCCATGACTAGATCCCTGCCTTCTGGCATCAGAGGTTGAGTGTCCCTGGGTGTGCTCAGAGTGTCCATGCTGGGCTCTCTGCCCTCGATGGGTTCCTGAGTGTGTAGAACTGTCTCCTAACTGATGATGGGTAGACCCATGGTGGTGTCTTGAACTGGATCCAGTCCTGTCCCGGGTTGAGCCAGTTTGTCTCCCTGAATGTTCAGACTGTGCTTCGCTGTCGCTGGCCTGACTGCTGCTGGACCCCCGAGGTCTGGTTGTCCTGGATCCTGAAGATGATTGTCCGTGTCCAGTGCCCGAGTGTCTGTGGCTGTCAGGCGACTGCTCATGCTGGGATCCTTGTCTTCCTCTGGAGCTCGACCCTGAGTGCCCCTGGGATGAGACG
>PVJC01043882.1:0-14337 GCA_004026665.1 Murina feae
GAATGCAGACTGGTGCAGCCACTGTGGAGAACAGTATGGAGTTTCCTCAAAAAATTAAACATGGATCTCCCTTTTGACCCTGTGATCCCACTTCTGGGAATATATCCTAAGAAACCAGAAATGCCAGTCAGAAAGGACATATGCATCCCTATGTTCATAGCAGCACAATTTACCATAGCAAAAATTTGGAAACAGCCTATGTGCCCATCTGCAGATGAATGGATTAGAAAACTGTGGTACATCTACACAATGGAATACTATGCTTCTGTAAAAAGGAAGGAGTTCTTAGCATTGGCAGGAGTATGGATGGAGCTGGAGAACATAATCCTAAGTGAAATAAGCCAGTCAATGAAAGAAAAATACCACATGTCCTCACTCATCTATGGATAATAATAACCATTATAAACTGGTGAACAAAAATAGATTCAGAGGCAGAGCAACATCAAACAGACTGTCAAATTACAGCAACAAGGACAGGGACGTTGGGGGGGGAGGTAACAGATCAGCCAAGGGACTTTTGTGTGAGCATTTAAGCATAACCAATGGACACAAAACACTGGGGGGTAGGGGAGGCTGGGTGAAGGGCAGGGGGAAAAAGAGATATATGTACTAATCTTTGTAAAGCTTTATGTAATTTTAAAAAATGTAAAAATAAAAAATAAAAAATAAAAATAAAAAAAAGAAAGAAAGAAATGTCATATCCTATGAAAGACACACTTGAAAATGCCTAAAAAAAAAGTGGGCATCTCTGTCTTATTACTATTCTTAGGGGAAATGGTTTTGGTTTTTGCCCATTGACTATGATGTTGGCTGTAGGTTTTTCATATAAGGCTTTTATTATGTTGATGTATGATCCCTCAATTCCCACTTTGCTGAGAGTTTTTATCAGGAAAGGGTGTTGTATTTTGTCAAATGCCTTTTCTGTATCAATTGATATGATTATGTGATTTTTGTCTCTCAATTTGTTTATGTGATATATCACAATTATTGATTTGCAGATATTGTACCAGCCTTGCATTCCTGGAGTAAATCCTACTTGGTCATAGTGTATGATCTTTCTAATGTAATGCTGCATTCATTTGCTAGAATTTTGTTGAGGATTTTTGCATCTATATTCATCCAGGATATTGGCCTGTAATTCTCTTTCATTGTGGTGTCTTTATCTGCTTTTGGGATTAGGGTAATGTTGGCTTCATAGAAAGTGTATGGAAGTATGCCTTCCTCTTGATTTTTTTGGAATAGTCTGAGGAGGATAGGTTAGTTCTTTGAATGTTTGGTAAAACTCTCCTGTGAAGTTGTCTGGTCCAGGGCTTTTATTTGCTGGAAGGTTTTTGGTGACTGTTTCAATTTCCTCCTTAATTATCAAGGCTGTTGAAATTTTTTGAGCCTTCTTGATTGAGTTTTGGAAGGTTGTATTTTTCTCAGAGTATGTTCATTCCCTCTAGGTTGTTTAGTTTATTGGAGTAAAGTTGTTCATAGTATTTTTTTACAATCTTTTGTATTTCTGTGGGGGTCTGTTTATTTCACCTCTTTCATTTTTTATTTTGTTTATTTGGGTCCTCACTCTTTGCTTCTTGGTGAGTCTAGCTAGAGGTTCCTCAATCTTGTTTATCCTTTCAAAGAACAAGTTCTTGGAAGAAGCCATAGGCAGCAAAATATAAGACATGTCATAGCAGTATCTTTACCAAAACAGCTCCTAGGGCAATGGAAACTAAAGGCAAAATAAACAAATGGAACCAAATCAAAATAAAATGTTTCTGCATAGTGAAATCAATCATCAACAAAGCAACAAGAAAGTCCACTGATGGGAGAATATATTTACCTATTTTAACTCAGATAAGGGTTTAATCTCCAAAATTTATAGGGAACTCACACAACTTAACAAAAAGAAGATAAGTAATTCAATGTAAAATGGGCAAAGTACCTCAAAAGACACTTTTCATATGCCGAGAGACATGAAAACATGTTCAAAGTCACTAATCATTTGAGAGATGCAAATCAAAACAACAATGAGGTACCATCTCACATCTGCAAGAATGGCTATCATCAACAAATTAACAAAAGACAAGTGCTGGAGAAGATGCGGAGAAAAAGGAACCCTCCTTCACTGCTGGTGGGAATGCAGGATGGTGCAGCCACTATGGAAAACAGTATGGCATTTCCTCAACTTCCACTAAGTAAACCCACTTCTTGGTATATATACCAAGAAAACAGAAACCCCAATCAGAAAGGATATATGCACCCCTATGTTCATAGCAGCACAATTTACAATAGCTAATATTTGGAAACAGCTTAAGTAGCCATCAGCAGATGAGTGGATTAGAAAACTGTGGTACATCTAAACATGGAATACTATGCTGCTATAAAAAAGAAGTCATTCTTACCATTTGCAACAGCATGGGTGGAGCTGGAGAGCATTATTGTAAGCTAAATAAGGCAGTCAGTGAATGACAAATATCACATGATCACACTTATTTGTGGAATATAATGAATAATATAAACTGATGAATGAAAATAGAACAGATTCATGGAAGCATCAAACAGACTGTCCAACCTATGAGGGAAGGTGGGGGTTTAGAGGGTAATTGATCAACCAAAGGACTTGTATGCACGCATATGATCATAACCAATGGACACAGATAGGGGCGAGGGGGGTGTTGGGGGGTGAGGGCAGCCAGGGAATGTCAGTGGGAAAAAAGGAGACTTATGCAATACTTTAAACAATAAAGAATTTAAAGTAAAAAATGATATTTATAATAACATCTCAGGGGGCAAGAGATAGTCTTTATTTTATGAAACTAGAAGTTCAAGACCTTTTTATTTTTAAAAATCCATTTGGAAGATTGGCATAATCAAAATAAGATTAAAAATGGAGGAAGGTAGATAACTGACCTTCCCTAGGATGGAAAATGTGTTCTGCTCAGAGTTTCCAGGGGTATGCATGGCAGTGAGAGGAGTAGGCCAGTGATGTGTCATTTCCTGATGAGAAAAAACAAAGCAACTTTATTTTGGGGCACTTAGAAAATCAAAAACTTTCTTGGCACTAAATATAGTAAACCCTTTATAAATACTTACTGACTTAATTGGCTAGTTTTTTTCAAAGCTACTTAAAGTCAATTGGTCCATTTCCCTGCTCCACACTGGTGCTTCAAGCCTATCTGCAATATAAAAGGCCATCTAACATCCACTTACACATTGCCAGTGACAGTGAGCTCACTACTGCTTGAAGCAGCCTGTCTCATGTTGAGGCAGCTTGATCAGATGATTCTTCCTGGTTGTGAACTATACCCCTGTCTCACTGGAGCTTCTAACTATGGATCATACTTTGGAACTACAAAAAACTATCTCCTCTTCTTTCTCATGACAAGCCTTCAGCTGTTAAAAGTTATCGATTCTATCCCGCTGGTGTTGTCTTTTGTCTAGGCTGAGATATCTATGGCTTTTTCATTTATTTATTGGGAATGTTCAACTTTTCACCTTTTCTTCTAATGCTTGAGTTCTGTATTTTGGCACTATTCTAGGTATTCCAAGGAAGGGCTTTTGATTGCCTGGGGCTCTTCTAACTCATGGTATTCTGTTTTAGGTGTGATTTTTCAGCTCAGGGGAGAGCAGTACTGTCACCATCCTCATTCTGGATGGTCTGATAGTCATGTCTCTTCACATAGTCTAACAGTTAGTGACAAGATTACATACATGGCATGGATTTTTTCATGCAATGAGAAAGCTGAAGAAAATTCTTTGCCATTTGTAAAGATGGTTACTATGTGATTGGTAGCTCTGTTCCACCAAGACATACACACTGTATATTTGTGAGTTCAAGTTTCAAAATAGGAAAAGCACCTAAGGCTCCCTCCTACTCTCTGTTATCCGAAGGGGCACCTTCTCAGTTCCTTCAAACACTTTGTTTGAGAAGAGGTGCTGCATATTCAAAACCTGCTTGAATCATAGGGCTTGTGGCCAACATGCTTTACCTGAAGAATAAGGATAATTAAATCACATGTTTAACAGCCCAGCACCAGAGAGATGATAAAGTTTGTGAAACAGGACAGTGCCAGCATGTGATGGATTTATCAAACATTTTGATATGTAAACATTCAACATAAAATCATTGCAATGATAGAAATACATGAGAGTTTTGGGGAGGGGTACAAGGGATAAAGGTTTATGAAAGGCTTTGTTATTGTTATTGTTGTTGTTAATCCTCACCCGAGGATATTTTTCCATTGATTTTTTTAAAGAGAGAGTGGAAGGGAGTTGGAGAGACACAGAGAGAAACATCAATGTGAGAGAGACACATTGACTGGTTGCCTCCCTCACCCCAACCAGGATCAGATCGAGCCTGCAACTGAGGTACATGCCTTTGGCTAGAATTGAACCCTGACCCTTCAGTTCATAGGTCAATACTCTAACCATAGAGCAAAACCAGCTAGGGCTATGGAAGGCCTTTTGAATTACTTAAATTACATAATACTTTTCCTCAATCTTTATGGATAACATAATTAGTCATTGCAAAGGTAACATTAATAAGAAACCTCAGGTAGAACTAAAACATGTTGTTGTTGTTTTTTCTTCTATAATGATCCAGTTCAAAAAGAATCTTTGATGTATGAAGAGCTGTAATGCAAGGAGATACTTCACAGATTCATTCACAGCAGCACCACTGACGCAGAATTTGTAAGTATGATTAAGAGTAGTGCTGACACAGATTGGATTTTACCTAGCATTTTTAAAAGGTGGTAAGTACATTTAAAATACAAAAAAAAAAAATAGAGGGGTGCTTAACCTACTTAAAAGATAGAATATTTCCAAGTATTTTTTGAGATGTTCATTTGTATGTAGTTGATAACATTCTTGACTTATGAATTTCCTCAAAACAGGCCCAAAGAAACTATGTGACAATAGCTTAAAGCTGAATTCCAATTACTCTCTTTCTAAAATACTCAATGAATTATTTTAAATTTTAGATTTTTAAATTTTCTTTATGGATTAAGGTATTACATATGTGTCCTTAGCCCTCCATTGTTCCTCACCCCCTTGCTCATGCCCTCACCTCCCTGGTGTCTGTGTCCATTGGTTAGGCTTATATGCATGCATACAAGTCCTTTGGTTGATCTTTCCCCTTTACCCTCATCCTCCCCTGTCTTCTCTCTGAGGTTTGATGGTCTGATCCATGCTTCCCTGTCTCTGGACTTGTTTTTTTCATAAGTTTATGTTGCTCATTATATTCCACAAATGAGTGAGATCATGTGATATTTATTTTCCTCTTACTGACTTATTTTGCTTAGCATAATGCTCCTGTTTAAGGCTGGTATTCTTTAAATTTAGTTCTATCATTTAAAAGATATAGGTACATTTTTATTTTTTATTTTTTTGGACCTTGATCCCACTTCTAGGAATATATTCCAAAAAACCAATCAGAAAGGATATATGCATCCTTATGTTCATAGCAACACAGTTCACCATAGCTAAGATTTGGAAACAGCCTAAGTGCCCATCAGCAAATGAATGGATTATAAAACTGTGGCACATCTACACAATGGAATACTATGCTGCTGTAAAAAATAAGGAATTCTTACCATTTGCAACAGCATAGATAAAACTGGAGAGCATTATGCTAAGCGAAATAATGGTTAACATGAGATATTATTAGTTTCAGAAGTTTCTATGTGTGAAATAATGATGATGAAGAAGAAGAAGAAGAGGAAGAAGAAGAAGAAGAAGAAGAAGAAGAAGAAGAAGAAGAAGAAGAAGAAGAAGAAGAAGAAGCAGCTAGATTTACCAAATGATTACATTGAGCCAGGCACTTATTTCTACACTCCATCTTTTTGTATGACCAATTAAAGAGGTAGAGATTAACATCATATTTGTTTGACAGATGAAAAAACAAGGATACCAAGAAGTTAGGTGACTTGTTCAAGGCCACCCAGTTAGCAAATGGCAGAGTCTCTTTGGTGGATTTCCTGCATTTTATTCTACGAACTTGTAGCCATTATATACCAGTCACTGGGATCTATAAATGATAAAAGCTCAAGTTTCTTTCTGGAAAGAGCTCACTCTGCTTAACATGCTAACCACTTGGAGAGAGCAATATGTAAATGTGTCAGGGAGGAATTCTTTGTGTGATGCATTTGGAAAAGGCTTCAGAGTGGAGGCGAGAGGAGCAGAGTTTGTGATGTACTCTGTGGTGTGTGTGTGTGTGTGTGTGTGTGTGTGTGTGTGTGTGTGTGTGTACTCTTTACAGAGGCTAACATTATACCTGACATATAGTGGATGTGCAAACAATACATGTTTAGGATAAATAAAACCATACCATAAATAGTACGGTTTTCACCCCAAAGAGTTCAAAGAAAATGTATAACCATGGCAATTTTTCAAATAACCATCTTAATGAATATAAATGGTGGTGGAATCTTACATATTTCATTTCTATTGCTGTTGTTGTTGGAGCCAGAGGGATTACCAAAGGTCCTTGGCCTAAGAGTGAGGGGAGTTTTAGCTACTGTCTGAGTTTTCTTAAAAGCTACCTGAGCGATCTAGGTCAAATTGCTTCACCCTCTCTGAGGCCTCAGTTTTCCTACCTGTAGTATGCATCCTTTGCTAATATGGCCTCTACAGGTTCTCCTACCCAGTAATAGTTAGTCTCTGCTTCTACCTCTTTAGTTATACCTCAGGGGAAACTGAGCTAATGAGTATGCAAAGGTTTTAGAAACCATATAGCATGGAATATGTACAAATTTCATTGCTACTAGCCCCATAAACACAGTGACAGTATTGTCAGCATAAGCCTGCATGCATCTGCTTAGCCAAGAGGCACCTTAGCTTCTATTCAGGAATCAAGATGTGAGGAGCTCAGTACCTTTCCGCCTTACATCTGCTAAAGTGTCAATAATGTAGAAACTAAAATTTTACAAGTATTTACAAATTCCTGTGATAAGTAATGATAAGTGAGAACAGTTGAGTAGTTCTAAAATACCAATAAGGCCCTGATGGTGTGACACAGTGGTTGAGTGTCAACCCATAAACTAAGAGGTCACCAGGCTGGATCCCCAATAGAGGGTGTGCAGGAGGCAGCTGATGAATGATTTTCTCTCATCATTGATGTTTCTATCCCTCTCCCTTCCACTCTCTAAAATCAGTAAAAAAACCCCACCATAAATAAATAAATAAATAAATAAATAAATAAATAAATAAATAAATAAATAAAATGATTGTATAGAAGGAGAATACACCCATACAACCAGGTTGGGGGTTATTTTCATAGAGACTTAGCTTTAAATGACTGCCAATTCATGGTAACTGAACTTGGTCTCTGACTTCCTTTGGGAGAGAGGGCTACTTATATTTTTCTTCCCAACCCAGTAAGTATATTTCCATAGAGTACTATAATAGGAAAGTAAATATATATGGTGGGCAGTCTTACATGCCACCATGGTCTAAGGAACATCAGTACCCTCCCTTACCCCAAACACATTTGTACCTGGGAATATTGAGTTTGCCTGTTCCATTTTTACAAGTGAGGTAGGTGTACTTGTTAGACAGTCAAATCTGCTTCTTTAACCAAAGGGCTCTCTCTCTTTCAGAGCAAAATCCACGTGTGTGTGTGTGTGAGAGAGAGGGGTGTTAATAACTTACCATAAAAACCTAATTTGTTTGAGTAAATAATTTAGAAACTGTATCCATGGACCCTGACGGTTCTCTGGAGAGCCAGAAATGGAGGGTGGAGGGTAGAGTTGGGCATTCAGGCTGCTAAGGAATAAGGGATAAGAGACCTTGAAGTCCCTTGTAGTGATTTTCCAGGATTTGAGCCTCAGGAAAACAGCAGTACAATCATTCCTCAGCCCTCAACTCACCAATGATTGCTAACTGACCTGTAGGAACCTTTCCTCCTCCCTGATAGGAGAGGGAAGCCAGGCAAAGGTATTAGCACCATTATCTGAAGTAGCAGTGTATCTGTTAAATAGTAAACAGATGACAGAAACTGGAGCAGACTTTGGGATGGAACCCCAGAAGAAGCTGAGCAGTCAGCTATAAGACTCACATGGTGACTGTGGCCTGCACAGGCTGCCACTCCCGGTATGGTGTACTAGAATGCTGATGTGCAGCCCCTACAGAAATGTGCAACTGCCTTCTTCTGATAGACATTCCTCAGCCAGGCTCTGGGAGGACAAAGGGATGAAAGATTGAGCCCTTTGGCCAGGGTCAGGGAGATTGGCTATTCCATATGAAATTCCTCATGGAAGAAAGCAGGGCACATGGGAAGGGCTACTGGTCTCTATCTCTCCCTTCCAAACCCTCCCAGGATAGACATTGTGTTTTCAAAATGTTTTGCCCTAAAGATACTCATGCGAAATGTGCTGTCTACTTAGAGCTCTGGAGACTTTTAAACCTGGCCAGACCACAGTCTAGAACATTAAACCACTTAAGAAATTAGATCCAGCAGGGCATTTACCAAGCCTTGCATGTAACTCTTACAAGTAAGGATGGATATGGGTGAGATGTATGATCACACACTAACATGGATTTACAGTGCAGTTGAGTAAGCTTATACAAGATACTAAGTAAACAAGGTCAACCTACAAGGTAGTCTCTGGAGGCATGTCCTAAGGCCCTGTCATTTTTAGTCCTTCCTTGTTTATCGTTTGGTTGAAATAAATGTTTTAGAAACATTACATCATTCAATCTTAAGAACTTAAGAAAATATAGAATGTCTGCAAGTGATATTAAACTATGGGTAATCAAAATTCAAAAAGATCTTTTGAAATTGTTCTGAAGCCAATAAGTTAAATTTTAAGAGGTACATGAAAACTGCAATTATGTTCCATAAACTAATTATAAAATTGAAGAATGAGAAAGACCACCTGAGTTAGTTGTAATTCATAGGCTAAAATACCCATGGACTTTAGTTGAGCCCCAAATACATATTTTTGTGGGGAGGTTGTCAACCAAAAGAACCAAGGCCAATTCAGGTGATATTAAGACAAGTGTGGAATGTGGAATTCAATAATTGACTATATAATAATGCATTGTATGGGACAGATCATATTTGAAACACTGTGGTATCCTGGATACCCCATTTCAGTAGAGGCTTTGGAATACTAGAACTATAAATTCTTGTAAAGCTCATCACATATATAAATGCTCTTTAAAAAGAACAGAAAAAGTTTAGTCTACAGAAAAGGGAAACTGAGGGAAAGTCTGAGAGGTGCATTCAAATACTCATATGAAAGAAATTTGGGGCATGCTTTATAGACAAGAGGTTAAGGCTAGCCTTATGGATAACAGTTTGAGGGAATCAATTTTAACTAAGAAAATTTTCAATCATGTGAGCTTTCCAACTGCGGAGCCTAGTGCTTTAGAAGACAGTGAGTAGATGGTTCCATCATAGTGTACTGGAAAAGGGAATCCTAAAAAGGCAGGGGGAGGGGAAGTTGTGGGCCAACTTTATGCCTTACATAATCATATTATCATATTTTTATCTCTGTGAAATCAATGATATTTATGAGAAGATACAAAACTGAATATGGAAATGCAGTTTTTTGTTTTGTTTTATTTTATTTTTTTTGTTTTACATGACATATAAACATGGCTGACCAAATTGGCTAAGGAAATTCACTGTATTCTCAGAGACAGTGGGAGCAGTCTACTTTCTCACAGTGAGAAAGCTAATAGCCCAATTTGTCTGATTGTTTGCTCAGCTCTTGGAAAGTCCAACAACAGTGGAACTATAAACTTTCCTGGGTTTCATCACTAACACTCCTGTCGAGCCTCTCTAGTGGTCAAAACCCTGTTCCATTCAATTAAATTCTGTTTGGAATGCTCTTAAGGCATTCTCCTGAAATTGTATCTCTGATATCTTAGGCAAGTTCTGGTAGGGAAAAAGTATAAAATCACTGTTACATTAAATATAACTTCCCAATAATGGACAAACATAAAATGCAATCCACCAGAAAAAAGCAAAAAGTTAATTCTTTCAAAGTATATATTGCTAAGTTATAATTTTATTGATGTGGTATGAAAATGGCAATGCTTCTTCAAAAATAATTGAATGTTTTATTTAAAACTAGTGCTGGCAGTTGTTTCAGGGAATCTTCAAATTTCCTCCATCAGCCCGAGGAGTGTGCATGCAAAATTCCAACTCCCACTGGCTGCCTTTATCCTGGCATCCATCAAATCAAGGTTCCACTTTAATAGAGCCTAATTCCAATTTACAACTGGGGAAGACAGTGATCAGTGACTCTGCAGTTTGTGTGCTCATTTCATCAATCAGTCAATTTTCTTGTCATTGTCAGATGCAATCAATTCTATTTTATCCCCTGAATATAATGGGGATGTGTATGGCCATGTGCAAGACCATGCAACAACTTCTGAAACAGTTACTTCTCGGGTGCTCTACACTCAGATTCTACAATGAAACATCTCCAAAGGCAGCAACAGTGGGACAGGCCACCATAGCCACTGAGCTCTGCATAGGTTTCAGGAGCACCAATCTGAGTCTACAGCCCCTCTAAGTAAAGGGGGCTGACTCCTTAAGGATTGCCTTGTGAATTTCAATCCTTAATCAGGACACATCTTCAGTTAGTTGAACCAACCAGAACATAAGACTGGCCACCCCACTAGAAGATATTGTTGGATTGAAATTGCCTCCTTTGGTAAAGGCAAAATTAGCACAAGTTCAAGTGTAAGAATGGACCATCAATAAGTATTTTGCAAAGAAAAGGAGCAAAAAGGAAATCGAAGTAGAGGGCTTCTACTTAGTGGTCCAGAATAAGCATCAGAGGATCTTGAGGTTTCTCAAATGTCATTTATTAACTTTTCTAACCCATGAACTTGTTTCCTTTCTTATAAACTAATTTTGACACTTACTCTTTTCAAAAAATGATTTTAACTTTGTTGTTGAGTTTATAGCTCTTCTGTTTCAAATTACTTTGACATCAACTATATCCAAATGACCATAATTTATATAATGCACTTGCTTAAAACTATTACTCAGGCTTTCATAATATATAGCCATGTGTGTATGCTTTCAGAGCTACTTTATTGGATGAAATGACATGTTATAGCCTCATAGCATGAGATATTTCTTTATGATTAATCAACAATTTGCTCTTTTAGCTCTAGGTCAGCTAAACCAGTTTAATAAAACACGCACAACTTCATTGGTTTCTTCCCCAGAACCATTTTTAATGATTTATATTTAATTTCATTGATTTAAAAAGCATTTATTGAATGTCTACTGTCTGCAGGACTTCTAAGATGTGAACAGCTGGACTAGGTCCAGTGAGGCTCTAGATAGCTAGAGTATTCATAATTGGAATGAAAGTAAGATAATGACAATTATTAGTTATCATTCAAAAATAAAACTAAAATAAAGCTGTCATAGTTGTTATTTTTTATTTGTTAAATAGTATGCAATTAGTATCATGTTCCAGAAATTATCAAATGGTTTTGTTGATCTCACATTGCTGAACAGATACACAGTGTAGATGCAGCAACACGACACTACCAAAATTGAAAGGCACTGGAGAATGACACCTCTAGACAAAGGAAGGCAGAAAGCTACATTTCTCCCAATCCTTAGTCTAAGCCTTTTCAAAGACTTACACAAGGCATTAGTATTACATTTCTAAGGGCTTCTGCAGTTTTTCAAACATGATAGCTTTTTTGCAGTTTACACATTCAAGGAAAATGGTAACGATGAGTTCATGACAATGGTTTTTAGAAGAAACAAAGGCTCAATTGCTGAGGAAAAAAGAAGTAATATTTATTTCCATGGGAGGCCTCCAGTGAACAACTTTGTTGTAGCTTTGCTCTCCCATTATTTCTGAGCTCAGTAAAAAATAAGGCACTAGGCCACTAATACAGTTGGAAATCCAGACAATATAATTTGCATGGAATTGTCTTTCCTCTGAAATAGCTATTTCAGTCTTAGAATCATAAAATCACAGAGCCATGGGGATGAAAAAGAACTGATTTGTCCCATTTACATGAAATTAATAAATGGATCACAAGATGTCAGTATAATTACTGAACACCATACCCCCCATCTACTTTCTCCAAAAATAAAAATAAAGCAATAGAGTCATTGAACTTTGCAGGATCCTAAATTTAACAACATCAAAACCACAAACAAGCCAGTGAAACTGATCCAGAAAGCCTTTTCCAAATATTCCAAGATCTTAACAGGCTGAGTAGTTTTGAGTGCCTTAACAGTTGTTCTTCTCCCAGGTTAGCTTTTTTTTCTGCAATTACTTCAAATAATGGGAAATAAATAAGTTATTTATTCTATATTGAGTATCAAAGAAGTAGCATAAGTGAGAGCCATATCTTTTTCTAACAGGATATATCTCACTAATGGAGAAAAACAAAATTCTAAACTCAATATGAACACTCTAGGAGCCAGACAGTATAGACAAAAACTTGCCCCATAGGTATGCTATAGAGCATCAGCCCTGTGTTAAAATCAGGAAAACATGTCTCTCTCTGTTTTGGTGAAACAGCCACTTACCAACTGTATAAGCTAGGAATAATTATTGATAAAAAAAAATATATATATATATAGCTAATATGAAAAGTGTCCTTTTGGTAGTTCAACTGGGAGACCGGGAGGTCTATTGTCCCCTATGACGTGCACTGACCCCCAGAGGGCAGTGTGGAATGAAGGAAGGCCCTGGCCAGCAGCCAGAAGACCCTGGCTGGCCATGATCGCTGGTCAGGCCTAGGGATTCTACCTGTGCATGAATTTAATGCACCGGGCCTCTATTATGTCTATAGAAATCATATCAGAGGTATTATATGCTAAGTATTTGCTAAAGAAAAATCTGATCATCTAGTCTTTTTTAAAATACAAAGATAATAATCACACTTGGAGTCTACTATCAAAGTCTCTTTCATTAAGAGTTTCCACTGACAACTTTGAGGTACCCACACCTGTATGCTAAAATATTTGCTCACACTGAGCAATGGATGTCTTCCACCTGCCCCCCACCAAAAGCTTCCTTAATAACCTATTACCCATGCATGTCTCAAAATCATCTTTAAACCCATAAAGACTTTTAGCCTATATCATCTTTTGGGGTAACCAGATCAATATATTTACCCCGTGTTATAAATTTAGTAAAGTACCAAGAGAAGGTTCAAAGAGAACAATGTCAAACCCTTCTCTGGAAAGATCTTAGTGAGAAAATGGCACATAGGGATGGAAGTAAATAAATAGTACATGGAAAACTGTTTCCCATAAACCTGGCTTTCTCAGGTCTGGGCTTCAGAACATAGTGTATAATCAATTTGAATCTATTGGCCAAAAGCCAATTGTCATCAGTGGTTTTACACTGAGGCTCTAGTCACATCTTTCTTCCCAGTCTTCCACTAGTTGTTGCTCATCTAGTCTCTCATTTGCTTTGATAAAGAAGGAAATGTGGTCAGCAATTTTCAAGTTACTCACAGAGACTGTTATATAGCTGACAGAAATTAACATGGTAGGGTCCCTGGGCTAATTAAACAAATGTGACAATTTGAAAACCTGCAATGTAACTTATGAACCATGAAACAGTCAAAAATGAAAAAGGAAAAAGAAAAGCACTACACAGTATTAAAGACATGAAAGAGGTTTATATATTTAATAATTAAGAAAACAATTGCAGTGGCATTTTAAACTCCTCAGTTAACCAGATTTGGAGTCTGTGAAGGGTTGAAACACAAAATTCAAAAGTCACACTGAAAATATTTGAAATTGCTAAGCAACAGTAAGAATAGTCACAATAAAATCCAATAGAAGTGCATGAATTCAAGGGTTAGAACCCACTGAATATTTATTTTATGTTACTGTATTTCATCCACTCTAGGATTCAGGGAAGTTATTTTTCTTATTCTCATTCCATAGATGAAATATCAGGGTCTCCAAGAAAAGCAACCATTGACACAAAGTCATGTAGCCAGTATGTGGCAGATCAAGGACCTCTGTCCATGGGTCTAGCTTTGCACTCTGGACTTTAGTCACCACCATGTTCCATAGGATGAGCTCTGTTAATGTAACCCTGCACAATATGCAGCAGGAATCAAGATTTCCCACTCTTCTGTATGATTGGCATATAGCCCTCTGAAGAGAGTGCTCTATTTATTAAATGTTCCGTGTCACCAAAATACAATACAATGAATAGCTGTTCAGAGGACTAAGACTATTTCAAGTTTAATAATCCAAGCCTGGGGTATCTGTGATAGTACATATCAAGGCCTGGGTGAGCAATTCCCCCCTAGAAAGTAATGGTCATCTAAAGTTTCTGGAGCTCTACCAGTGCTTTTTCTGTAAAGGACCCTTCCAGGGTTTCAGGTACCCTTTCC
>PVJC01043883.1:0-14343 GCA_004026665.1 Murina feae
TGTCTAAATATTGAGGCAAGGAGTCTTGTTAAAAACGACCATAGCTTTTGAACTTTGTAAGTGAAAGGATAACGTATATACACTAACATGCACAAGTCATGCATGTATATACATCAATGAATTATCAAAAAGTAAACTATTGGGGTTTTTCAAAAGGAAACTGTCTACAATTTTCTATCACTTAATATATAATTTCTCTCACCTTAGAAAAAAACCTCTTTGGAGAAAAATGTAAAATTTCCTAAATATAGTTCCATCAGATCATTGATTATAATATTGAACTCATCTATAATCTAATCTAATAAAAGAGTAATATGCAAATTAACCATCACTCCAAGACACCTAAGCCATGCCCATCAGCCAAGCCAAGCCCACGAGCCAATCAGAGCAGCTGTATACAAATTAACCCAGCCAAGATGGCAGCTGGCAGCTGGCAGCCACGGAGCTAGAGCAAACAGGAGGCTTCCATTGCACCAGAAGTAAACTCCCTGCCTAGGTCAGCTGGGCCTCTGCTCAAGGCCACAGTGTTTCAATTATAGAAGCCATGGAGCTGAAGCAAACAGGAGGCTTTGTGCCTGCCTAGGTCTCCACTCAAAGCAACTAAGTTTCAATTATAGAAGATAAACCCCATAAACCTGATTCCAGCCAGCCTCACTGGGATCTTGTGTCAATGGGAGCTGTGGGCAGCCTGAAAATGACTCTCAGCCCCTCACCCAGGCTGGACAGGCACCCCAGTAAGGACCCAAACCCTGAACGGGCTGTGGGCAGCCTGAAAATAGCCCTTAGCCCCTCACCCAGGCTGGACAGGCACCCCAGTAGGGACCCAAACCCTGAACGGGCTGTGGGCAGCCTGAAAATGGCCCTCAGCCCCTCACCCAGGCTGGCCACACGCCAATGGGGTAAGGGTCCCTACTGGGGGTTATGGCCAGCCTGTAAACAGCCATCAGCCCCTCACCCAGGCTGGCTAGGCATGCCACAGATGGACATCCCCCAAGGGGTCCCAGACTGCGAGAGGGCACAGGCCAGGCTGAGGGACTTCCCTGCCCCTGAGTGCACAAATTTTTGTACACCAGGCCCCTAGTATAAATATAAGAGCCGTGAGAACTTTAAAGCTGAAATTTCACAACACTAAGCTTTCCCTCCTTTCTGTCCTGGAGAATTCATTTTAACCTCCTAGAAGCTCAGCTCACTGCTCCTCCTGCAGGAAACACACAAATCTGTCTCCACGAAGGACAGGCAAACCTGTGAGTGAGGGCGTTCTCTTTCTCCTCCTGTCACAGCAAATGGCAATGCAAATATTGGCTTTATCAACAAGACCTTACCTGGCCAGCATGAACACCAACAGCAAAGTAACCCCGAGGAAAAGTATATGCACCGAGAACGAAGCACACCTTTGTGGCAGAAGTGTTGTAATCACGCCCTGCATTTGTGGCAGGAGTTTGAAGGCTCCCAGGATCAGAGTCTCCAGATGCGAGGGAGTGACCACACACTCCTTCCCATCTGGAGAGAGCGGATGGTCTTGCCAAAGGGCAAGTCCTCACCTATTCCTCCACCTATCTGCGAAAGTGATTCCCTCTCTATTCATCATTCCTATCAGCGCAGAAAGGACCCATTATTGTGTTTCTGAACATGCTGATTAAATCAACTTCACTGAGGTAGAAGTTACATTCAATAAAAATACATGCTCTTAAGTCTGCGGTACTGAGCTCTGTGAACGTACACAGCTATGTATAGTATTTCTGTTGCCCATGACATTTCCACGTGCCCTCTGCAGCCAACCCCACCTGTCTGTCCACTGCCAGCCCGGGACTAGCTGAGCTGCCTCGCCATGAGTGGTAAGCAGTGTGCTGCAGAGCTTGAGGTGGAATCAGAGTACACTCTCTAGCCTGCGTGGCTTCTTTCTTCGCTGCGTGTGAGATTCATCTCTGTTCTTGTCTCAGAAATGTATTTCTTTTTACTGCTAAGTAGAATCCAGAGGAAATCCAATTCCAACTTTAAGACCAAAGGAAAAAGAAATAAATTAAAATAAAGAGAATTTCTAAAGTGAAGAGGAGGGAAACAGAATGTGAGCTAGCTTAGCAAAGGAAAGGCCAGAATGACGTAGGGGAGAGGCTTGGGAGAGTAAAATGCTTGAAGGAGCCAACCAGGGTGGTGGGTGAACAGGAATCTCCTGCAATGTCAGAAGAAACAAACTCTGGAAGGCCATTTGCAAATGTGCATCCTAAGCTTTACAACGGGATCAACCCTTTCACCCAGCAGGCCGTTTCTGGGACTGTGCCCTGGGCTGACAAGCAAGTGTACAAAGATGCTGCTACGGAGACACAGCCCACAGCACTCTTCAGAACCAACACAAAGAGGGACACCTCAATGTCCAGCTCCCTGGAGCTGCACAAATAAATGATGATAAATTCTTTACTTAGAGTGCTACACTGGCACTTTAAAAAGCCATTAACAAAGTATTGTCCATTCACTCTGAAAATATTTGCTAAGTGCCCACTATGTACATAGTACTACAAACTTAGTCAAAACTTCTGTGCACATGGAGCTTACATTCAGAAGAAACAACAGGAATTTACAAAAAGATGGCACAGAATCATTTCATTTTTAATGCGTATATGTGCACATGTGTCTATTTGATGTTATTTGCCTAGATAAATATATTAACTAGAATTGTTGTCATTAACTCTGAATGGTTGTGAATAAGGATATTGTTTTCCTTTATCTGTAGTTTCCTAACTGTTCTAAAATAAGGATACAGTCTTAGTCTATTAAAACTGCTCTAACAAAAACAGCATAATCTATAAATATATATCTAAAAGGCTAAGTGACCATCCAACCGGCTGGTACGATAATGTGCACTGTCCACCAGGGGACAGACACTCAATGCAGGAGCTACCAAGCTGCGGTGGCTTGGCAGTGGCGGTTCTTGGGTGACGCACCCCAGGAACCAGAGAGGAGGGAGCCCAATCCCTCTTGGGGCTGCGTGATTCCACCTTCTGCTGTGGGTTATGTTGTTGCTGGGGCATTATCGCCCCGAATCTGGTTTACTGCACACTTGCATTTACATTCCACACCCTGTACAACAGCAACTTTGCAGAGTGCCCTCTTGCACTACAGGACCCATCAGGGGATGTCGGAGAGCCAGTTTTGGCCCGATCCCCTCAGGCCAGGCTAAGGGACCTCACCTGGCGAAGGGATCCCGCTCACTCCGCAGACAACCTTCAAGCTGCCCCAGGTGAGGCCAGCCGGGAGGGACCCTGAGACCACCCAGGACCGCCTGCATCAGTCCCTGCACTGGAGCCAGCGCCACGAGCCAGAAGACTCGAGTGTGAGTTTTCTTCCCCCGCTCCCGCCTGCCCAGCGCAGACACCCTTCAAGCCTCTTTACCGCCCCAGGAATTCTAATTCATTGCCTTTCAGTGCGCACGAATTCGTGCACCAGGCCATTAGTATGGCTTATAAACAAGGGAAATTACTTCTCGCAGTTCTGGAGGTTGTATGTCCAAGATCAGGTGCTGGCTTCTTGCTATGCCCTCACGTGGTGGGAGGGGCGAGGGATCCTTCTGGGGCACTAACCCTATTCATAAAGGCTTCACCATGACCTGACCACGTGCCAAAAGCCCCACCACTATCAACTCTGTCATTAGGTTTCCAACATATGAAGGTGGAGGAGAGAGACAGCTGGCTATCACGATAATTATGTAATCTTTCTGAAAAGCTTATAAAAAGAATTCTCATAGAGGACCTAGTTGACTTGGGAAGTCTGTCTTCTCACCTCGTCGTCATCATGCTGCCCGGCAGTCAGTTTCAGCACAACCCTGCACTGGTCCACGAAGGTGCTGGCGATGAGCTCGGCGTGGCCCAGGAGCGCAGTCGTGTCATCCTTGGTCAGAGGCTCCTCGCCCACCATCTTGGCTATTAGAACGTCCAAGAGTGTGACCCTGCGAAGCAAAGCCTTTACAGGAACATGCAATACTGGGATGCCACAGCGCTAAAAATATCTAGAGACCACTGTAAGAGAACATTTTTACTCTTTAACATCTGTACTTTGCTTATAATGTCCAGCTGGGGAAACAGGATTTGAGAATAAAATTAACCCTCCTCAATCACCTGTTTTTTAAAAAATCTTCATTTCTTTGATATGGCAAGGCTACAGGTTGAAGCACCTTTTATATTGTTACTTTGAGCACTAAAATAATTTACATTTTAGAAATGCTGCCAGTTTTCTAATACATCAACAATAATAACAATAGCAAAGTTGAATAGGCAATATTCACTACTTATTTGTTTTGTTTTATTTTTCCCAGAAATGTATACTTGATCATTCTCTGAGAGCTCAGAACTATAAAACCAACACTCACTACTTACTAGAGTGAAGTGCTTTCCACCCACTTTCTCATTTGGTGCACACAGAACTGCGAGGCGGGTGCCCCGGCTCACACCAGGGTGGTGAGAGGCTTTCGCAGGCTACCTGCCCAGGCCCACCCACGTGAGAGCCACAGCAAGATCTCTCTCCCACTCGTGGGTCGGGTGCCTTAGCTGTTCATTTTACTATCTTTCTTGGGAAGATTGGCGTTTTCGTTTGTTTCATCATTTTAGTTTACAAAAACATAAATCCGAAACCCAACCTATGCCATTTTTACATCAATATTTAAATTATCAATAAATATTTTCATTCAACAACCTTTCTCTTTTTCCTAGAAAAAAACAAATCATACACAGGGCAACCTATCCAGCATAAACCAAATAAGTTCCTCAAAATCCTATTCTGACCTGGGATTATATGTACAAGTCTTTATTTCTACACCAGAAAGGGGCCCTACGTCCTTTCATCCAAAATGATCAAATGTATCACGAAGTTCGCTGGCATCATTAAATTGCTTCCATGTGTGGACATGTGCAATTAGAGGGCATGGGGAGCAAAAGTACAAATCTCAAGCCAGAATATTTATGGTTGATGTTTCTTAAAAACAAAGTTCACAGCAACTAGAAATCTGGCTGAGGCCGTATAACTACGTGTAATGTGAACCACAAGACCTACCTCCAGCAAAATCCACCTCCCAATGGAATGGAGTCAGGCTCTCATTCAGGTCTTCATTCATTCACTGAACTAGCATCGGCTGTCTGCTCATGACGTCTAAACCACCATGTTGACACATCAACGTTAGAGAAATACACGGTTTTCGGGAGAAATAAGCCACCGATGAGAGAATGATTATCTTGTCAAAAAGGAATTAACTTTAAATGTCCTCGTACAGTGTACTGTCGAGTGTCTTTAATGTTTTCACATACAACACAGATGTTACCCTACCCAATGGCCTTCCGTAGGCAGCACAGGGCAGTGTTATTAAGACAGACTCCAGAGCCAGGCTGCCATCCACTGCAGTGAGGCCTGGCCCAGCCACTAACCTCTGTGTGTGTGTGCACCTGCGATGCAGGACCACAGGAGTGCCCGCCTGTCGAGGCTGACGGTGACTGAGCTGCCCCTGTGGTGCTTGGGACCGCGCCTGACTCACCTAACAAGCGCTGTACACACGTTCTAAGGAGCAAAAGCTGTCAATGCTTTCCCTGATAACGTATTCATAGTAAAAGCAACGACTACCCGTAACGCCAAGTGCAGAGGAGAGGGGAGGGTGGCTCTTAGTGACATTTGTGGATTTAGGATGTGGTCAATTAGATGTTAAATTTCTGACACATCTTCTTATATAAAATAAGCATTTTGAAAAGAGCAAGGTCCCCTCCTAGATGCCACCTTCCACCTTGCTGTGCCTGGAAGTCTGTAACTCGGTATGGGTCGCAGTGACCAATGCGACCTGGAAAATGGAGGCGGGCCCCCGACAGGACAGGTTGCCCTGTGTAGGATGCCAGGGCTCGCACACCCTAAGCAGCTACTGAAGACTCTTCCGTGCGTAAGGAAACCCCTCAGCTGCGCATGCTTCTATTCAAAAAACCGTTTCGCACCTGTTCTGTGCCTGGGTAACGTGGACACCGCAGAATAGGAAGGACCAAATCCTCCCCGCATGCAGCACCTGACGGAAGTGCCGAACAGCAGCAGGCAGGCACGTGGCCCGGTCCGCTGTGTGGCAGGTTATGGAACGGGACACGGCCCAATGTCTGCTAAGTTCTGTGAGGAAGTGACAGCATTCCTCCTGGGAAGTAGAATTCAGGAGGTGGAGATCATCATGCTGGAGCAGAAAACTCCCATGAAGGAGGGAAGCAGCGGCTACCACTGGTTTATAAATAAAAATGAAAACTATTGTCTGCCACCCTCATTTGCTTAGATAATGATTGTTGAAAAACAGATCACTTGATAGCAATGCAGAAAAATACAAGCATGAGTATTAAATCACAATTACACTATGTATTCGTGTACTCATGTGTTCCTTACTGCAAAGCAATGACTAATTTCTACCAGTGCTCATCAAGTTACTTATGTGAGGTAAAAAAAACACCCAAAAACTACAAATAATTCTCTTTCAGGAATAAATGTATACATATGTGACAGTAGCACGGGTCATCTAATCTAATAAAATAGTAATATGCAAATTGACTGTTACCCAAGACACCTAAGCCACGCCGACCAGCCAATCAGAGTGGCTGTATGCAAATTAACCCAGCCAAGATGGAGGCCAGCAGCTACGGAGCTAGAGCAAACCAGAGGTTTCTGTTGCAACTGCCTGCCTAGGCTGGCTGACCCTCTGCTCGCAGCCACGCCCACCAGCCAAGCCATGCCTCCCAGCCAATCAGAGCAGCTGTATGCAAATTAACCCAGCCAAGATGGAAGCCAGCAGCCATGGAGCTAGAGCAAACCAGAGGCTTCTGTTGCAACTGCCTGCCTAGGCTGGCTGAGTCTGTGCTCACAGCCAGGCCCACCAGCCAATCAGAGCGGCTGTATGCAAATTAACCCAGCCAAGATGGAGGCTGGCAGGGCGGCTCTGCACTGGGAGCCTCCACGGCCAGCATAGCTGTGCCAGGTGTGTCAGCTCAGTGGGGGGGTCCGGCCTGGAGCCTACTCGGGGCATCCAGGAGTGCCCATCCCGGGTCCACTGCCTGGCCCTGCCCCCCCAGGAGCCTCCGTGGGGAGTCCAGGAGTGCCTGTCCCGGGTCCACTGCCTGGCTCCGCCCCCTGGGAGCCTCCTCGGGGCATGTGGGAGTGCGGGGGCCTCTACGAGGTGTGCAGGAGCAGCTGTCCTGGGTCTGCTGCCTGGCTCTGCCCCGGGGGCCTCCTCGGGGGCATACGGGAGCACTCATCCAGGGGCTGCTACCTTCATCCACCCTCCCAGGGGCCTCCACAGGGCGTGCGGGAGCGTCTGCTGCACAGTGCAGAGCATCCGAAGCCAGTCGGCTGCCCGGCTCCACCCCGGGTGTGTTTGCTCAGCAGCAGGGCTCCACCGAGGGATCCTGCACCAGCGTCCGCCCCTGGCTTGCCACCCAGCTCTGCGCCCAGTGTGTCCCCTCAGCGGTAGGGGCCCACCAGGCGTGTTTGATCGTGGGCCCTCTGATGGAAAACGTCCAGGCCTGCACTCACCAGCCCTCCCACCCCCCAGTGCATGAACCCTGAAGGGGCTGTGGGCAGCCTGAAAATGGCCCTCAGCCCCTCACCAGGCTGGCCAGGCATGCCAGCAGGTGGACATCTCCCCCCGAGGTGTCCCAGACTGCAAGAGGGCACAGGCCAGGCTGAGGGACCCCCACCCCCTGAGTGCACAAATTTTTGTGCACCGGGGTCCTAGTGGATTTATAAACATGGCATTTAAACTCACTTTATAAGCATCAACTTTTCTTTTTGGTTAAAGATATTAAAGAAAAATCAGTACTTAACATGACTACGAAGGAGTGCATAAAGCTTAACGTTAGACCCAAACACACAGGCAAAATTTCAAAACCACAGCAATTATAGAAATTGTGACTACAATCAAAAGAGTAACATATTTAAAGTTCTTAACCATTATATCAGTTTCTGAGTAAGTTTTGTTTTCCTAAGACAACATTTCCAATAAGGTTTGGGAAAACACATTCTACTGGAATGGAAAGAACTGAATCATTTTGTTTAATCCTCTAATTTTAAAGGTCAGGAACTGAATCCACACACGACAAAGACCTGGCCACAGTCACACACAGAACTCCTATCGCCAGGCGGGCACTCACTGCTCTGCCTGCGGCCACAGCGGGGAGGTCCCCACTGGGTGCCCATTTTCCGTGGGTCTGGATTACCTATCGGAAACTACCACCTGGCAGCGTATATCCCAAACTATCCTCTCAGCGAGGTGGACAGATTCGCACTCTTCAAACACGCAGCAGGAATACCTAGTTGCAGGAATTACTAGGATAAAGTCAGGACACAAGCACAACATTTTGCTCCTGGCATTTTTGAATGTGGCTTCCCTGGACAATGGCGCCAACCTGGATTCTGCAGCCCTGCGCTAACCACTGCCTGTTGTGGCGAAGCTGTAATGTTAACCAACCAATTTCAAACCATTACTGACACAGAAACATGTATTTAGAGATTTTGTGCCAACTAAGAAACCACACAGTTTCAGTCACGTGTACAGGATACCCTATATGGAACGCTAAATACTCAAAACCACACTGGTTTTGGGGTTACCTTTCTTGATTGCTCATTTTGGCATACATGGCTTTCACCAATTCCGGACTTTTCAGAAAATGGTCTGTAATAATCAAGAACCTAAGGGAAAAAGGAGAAAGAAGTTTAGTTACTAGAAACATAGTCAAACAGACATGGCCTTATCAACTTTACAGGCGTATCTTACACATAAAAGCACTCCTTTTAATTGAATTCTTGATTAGCTGTAATCTTAAAATGTTTTAAGAGGTTCACACGCTATTTTCTATTAGCAGCTAAAGGAAGATTAAAGCTCTCACAATATTTCTCTCCAATTTTATTTCTGAAACATCTACTGAAACGATTCCACTTTACCCAGCTGGAAGAAGGGGCCTGCTACCGCATTCGGCAAAGCTGGGAAAGGAAAAACACTTCACTAGAGGTTCACCAGCAGAATGGAATTCAGCGGCAAGCTCAGGAATAAACAGAAAACACTTTCCCTGGTGTAGTCAGAAGCTTGGTGCTAACAGGGACCGAGAAAGAGAACATGCCACTGTTTTTCATGGGAACATACGCCAACCCCACAGCAGGGAACACTGGCTTGACTATCTTCTCTGTAAAGCTCTCAAGTTACCAAGAAAACATCCTCACTGTCAGGCAGCACAGCATCCAAACTTAGAGATCAATTGTGCAAACCCCCAGGCACAGATTACAAGCATATTCTTCAAAGTGCCCCTGTGACAGCTGAAAGATTGAACGGTTTATTAATGAGTTCTGAATCTATTTACCAGAGGGCATGTGAAGGCTTAAAAACTAAAGAACACACTGTTCATTCCCAGTCTAGAATAATCGAAGTGGCTACTAAAAGCCAATATATGTACAGTCACAGTTTATTTAGTTACTTCTTAACGAATAAAAGTATGGATTTCAGAATGATAACAGGATGAAGCACATTAGCTACCACAACACACTGTCACTTCACATAAAAACAAAAGCTAAGGCCCTGACCGGTTTGGCTCAGTGGATAGAGATCGGCCTGTGGGTTCAAGGGTCCCAGGTTCGATTCTGGTCAAGGGCATGTACCTTGGTTGCGGACACATCCCCAGTGGTGGGTGTGCAGGAGGCAGCTGATCGATGTTTCTCTCTCATCAATGTTTCTCTCTCCCTTCCTCTCTGTAAAAAAATCAATCTAATATAATAAAAGAGAAGCATGCAAATTGACCGTTACCACCAGCCAATCAGAGCGGCTGTATGCAAATTAACCCGGCCAACAGCCATGGAGCTAGAGCAAACCAAAGGCTTCTGTTGCAACTGCCTGCCTAGGCTGGCTGAGCCTCTGCTCACAGCCACACCCACCAGCCAATCAGAGTGGCTGTATGCAAATTAACCCAGCCAAGATGGAGGATGGCAGGGCGGCTCTGCACTGGGAGCCTCTGCGGCCGGCATAGCTGTGCCAGGTGTGTCAACTCAGTGGGGGCGGGGGGGAGGGGGTCCTGGCCTGGGGTCTCCTTGGGGCGTCCAGGAGCAGCTGTCCTGGGTCTGCTGCCTAGCTCCGCCCCCGGGAGCCTCCGAGGAATATCCAGGAGCGCCTGCCTGGCTCCACCCCTGGGGGCCTCCCTGAGGCATGCAGGAGCACGGGGCCTCTGCAGGGGCAGCCGTCCTGGGTCTGCTGCCTGGCTTTGCCCCCCGGGGGCCTCTGCGGGACATCCAGGAACGCCTGTCCTGGGTCCACTGCCTGGCTCTGCCCTGGGGGCCTCTGCAGGGTGTCCAGGAACACCCGTCCAGGGCCCGCTACCTTCATCCGCCCCCCAGGGGCCTCCACAGGGCATGCGGGAGCGTCTGCTGCACAGTGCAGAGAATCCGAAGCCAGTTCACTGCCCAGCTCCACCCTGGGTGTGTTTGCTCAGCAGCAGGGCCCCAGCGAGGGATTCTGCACCAGTGTCCGCCCCTGGCTTGCCACCCAACTCTGCGCCAGGTGTGTCCTCTCAGCGGTGTGGGCTCACCAGGCATGTGCAATCGTGGGCCCTCCAGTGGGAAACGTCCAGGCCTGCACTCACCAGCCTTCCCACCCCCCAGTGCACGAACCCTGAAGGGGCTGTGGGCAGCCTGAAAATGGCCCTCAGCCCCTCACCCAGGCTGGCCAGGCATGCCAGCAGGTGGACATCTCCCCCCAAGATGTCCCAGACTGCAAGTGGGCACAGGCTGGGCTGAGGGACCCCCACCCTCCGAGTGCACAAATTTTTGTGCACCGGGCCCCTAGTAAAATATAAAAAACAAACAAAACCTAAGCACCTCCTCTACTTCCTCCACAATCCACACACAGCAATGGTGATGGAATGCTCCTCTAGAGACTCGAAAATGGTCGTTTAAGTGGCTATCAGTTATACAGAAGTTTTTATGTGGTAGATGCTTGGATTATTTTTCTAAATGTAATACATACACTCTCCACTCCAGGGTGCTGCACAAATTCTCAATTTTTAGTAAAAATTCACTGCATCGTCCTAACCGGTTTGGCTCAGTGGATAAAGCGTCGGCCTGCGGACTGAAGGGTCCCAGGTTTGATTCCGGCCAAAGGTATATCTTAGTTGCAGGCACATCCCCAGTAGGAGGTGTGCAGGAGGCAGCTGATCGATGTTTCCCTCTCATCGATGTTTCTAACTCTCTATCTCTCTCCCTTCCTCTCTGTGGAAAATTAATAAAATATATTTTTAAAAATTTCACTGCATTTACTTTCTTACCAAATCTCAACTCAAGAAACCACAGGTGAAAACTTTCACAACAAACAGACCCAATCACGCTCCATATTTGCTGAGTTACACACTTTAATTTGTGATTAATTTTTTTGCAGGAACTATTTCTGTAAATTCAGAAATTTGGTGGTAATTCTGTAAGAGGGAAGCAGGGTTCCACTAATCTACAACCCAAAATTTGCAAGGACATCTAGAGACGGTTAGGAGCACTCAAGTAGTACTCCAAGTCTATGGAGAGGGGGACTAACCCCCTCGGGGAGGGTCAAAAACACATCCTATCCAAGAGGTAGAAGTCGGAGCGAAGAGGCACAGAGAAATACATCTTTATTTCACAGAAAGAAAAGGCTAGAAATGGGATCCTGTCCTCGCTCCTAAGTGCTCCCCTCAGTTCCGCTGCAGCTGCTTTGGGGGGCCTGGTTTCCCTCCCACCAATTACTCTCAGCCTCTGGGGCCAGAGTGGACTTGCCCCAGGCAGTTGGAGGCAGAGCTCAGTTTAACAGGGAAATTCCTCACTTAAATGTAATTACAGAACAGCCAGTGTTCACAAAGCAAGTTGTTGATGGTAAAGCACTGACCACAATTTTACAAGTTTCCACACTGGCTAAAAGCCAAAGTGCATGAAAATCCTCTTCTCTCTCTCTCTCTCTCTCTCTCTCTCTCTCTCTCTCTCTCTCTCTCTCTTTCTCCTCTCCTCCCCCCTCTCCTCTCTCTCTCTCTCTCTCTCTCTCTCTCTCTCTCTCTCTCTCTCTCTCTCTCTCTCTCGTTTCTAATTGGTTTTGAAGTATGTAAACAAATACAAAGAGATCAACATGATCTGCATCCCAGTGTCTCTAGCACCAGGCAGAAGGTGGTAAAGGCCACCTGTCCATCAGAGAGCACAGAGGAAGGACCATGAACAGTGACTATGTCACGGGGAAGCAGGTAACCCTAAAATCGGTGTTTGAGGGAAATTTCCTAAAAGCGAGAGCTACTTATCACCACTTCCATACACGAGTCTACAATGTCAAAGCTTATTTGTAACATAAATAAAATTTATTTCATTGACTGCAAAAACCTAGAAAATGTTTTCACAGCTCATTGGTTGAACGAAGAATCTGATTTAAACACGCTCTTGAAAATGAATGCCACCCTCCTGTTTGCTTCGAGATCTGGGAACCCCACTCACAGCAACTAACACAGCAACCTGGGCAAAGCTGCCCTCGCTGCACAGCAAACAGTCTCCTGCTCCTGTCGGTAACATTTCCGGGCTCCAGGAAGCACACAGACACATAGCCATCCGTCAGTCTGATGACCCCAAGGCCATGCTCCACTGCAAAGCTGTGAGCTACCATCTCTGAGAAAGTCTGACATCAGCTGGATGCCAAGTGCTGCACGGGCAAGGCCAGCGAACTGCCGTTGTCACACGCGTGTTTCTGCCCCCCTTCTTTTCCCGCCCTGAGAGAAGCGCACACACTTTTGTCATAGAGAGAGAGCTGGGCCAGGGTCTCAGTCCTAACCCACTGGCAGCAGACGCTGGACACAGTACCACCCTCTCAGCATCACAGTGTCCTGCTTCTCCAGTTTTTGTAATAACATCAGAATGCAACGTCAACCAAATAAGAGAAATTAAATGATATTTAACTCCGAAAGCAGTACAGACAATGAAAATGATTCACGCATTCATCAAACATTGACTGAGTTCTTGTAGATGTCTGCCATTTGTTCGCTAATATCCCTTCCACCTTCTTCAAATAACAGAAACTCTTCCTTTCAAGAAAGACCCCACCCCTGCCAGCTGGGCTCAGTCACGCAGCTCCGACAGCTCCACGCAGAGTGAACACGGGGACGGGGACGGGGACGGGGCTGGGAAAGAGGCTGACCCAGGGACAGATCCTGAGCCTGGAAGGATCACGCGCACACCTCACACACCACACATATCTGTGGGCTAACTTTCTCCTCTTTAATTCCAAAACTTCGCAGTACGTGCGCCAGCCAATGTTGACAAAGAAAATTTTTACTTACATCCTAAATTATTCCAACTTTCACAAAAAGATGTGCACACAAACATTCTGCATGCGACTCCGGGTCAGAGCTGCATGCAGACAGCTTGAGAAGCACCCTAGACTCCGGGGCACTGGGGACCACACTTCGGCGCTCGCGCACTGCAGGCTCTGGCTCCCACCGCAGCACCTGAGCTTCGTCTGCGCAGGGTTCCCGGGAAGGCCGGCACAGACCCCTGGGAGTCTCTCAACACAGGCACGGGAACCAGACAAGCCAAGGCAACTGGAGGCCAAGGACACCACCATCACCCAACTCATTCAACAAATCCGACACAGCAGGTACTTCTTCCATGAAGGGCCGAGTACTAAATATTTGAGACTATGGGGCCAAAGTCTCTGCCACTTGGTCTGGCATGGCAGCATGAAAACAGCCAGAGATAATAAATACAGAAACTAATGAGTATGGCTGTGTGCCGATAAAACTCCTATATAATAAAAAAAGGAGGTAATATGCAAATTGGCCATCACTCCAATTCATAAGATGGCTTCCCCCATGTGGACACAAGATGGCCACCACAAGATGGCCAACAGGAGAGCAGTTAGGCGTTGATCAGGCTGGCAGGGGAGTGTTTAGGGGCAATCAGGCCGGCAGGCGGCCACAAGTGGTTGGGAGCCAGCCGTCCTGGATTGTGAGAGGGGTCCCAAATTGGAGAGGGTACAGGCTGGACTGAGGGACACACTCTCCTCCCACCACTACACCACCACCACCACCACCACTACCCCACCCCACCCCCCGTGCACGAATTTCATGCACTGGGCCTCCAATCTAAACTAATAAAAGCGAAATATTAAAATGAACCGTTTCTCCGAGACAGGGTAAGCCACGCCCACCAGCCAATCAGAGCGGCTGTATGCAAATTAGCCCAGCCAACATGGCGGCCGCCACTCACGGACCTGAGTAAACAGCCCTTTCCATTGCGGCAGCAGCGAAAGTGAAGCTGCGCCCCTCAGCTCAGCTCCGATTAAACTGCCTCTAGCGAAACACAGCTTTTTGA